>JAJLUJ010000021.1:0-14916 GCA_030564235.1 Blastobotrys elegans
AGTTCGGTACAAGACCGGTATTTGGACGGGCCTAACGTAATATCTCAGTATAAAATGTTCAATTCTTCATATTTGGCCTTTCAATCCCATTTATAGCCCTGTTTGCGGAACTTGAGCAGCTTGCTCATTAAGCAATCGCAAACATGAAAAAGGTGGGGGTATTAACTGCCGGGTAACCTCAACCTTAGATACAGATTTCTCAAACAAGCCAATCTACAATTACAGATCAAGATTTCCCTCCATAAAAACTATCAACAGTAAGAATATAACTTTTTCAAATTGTATTTTCATGTACTCAAAATAGCCAACAAAAAAAATCCCGCGCAGGTTGATGCGGTTTTGGCTTCTTTGTAGTTCCATTATGCCGACCATTCCGCGGGGGCCTGGCCCGCGAAGTTTTTTTTTCCATCAATTTCTTTTTCTTCCAAATTTTCTTTCCACTCTCCACAACTCTTTTTTTTTTTTTTTCTCATCTCTCTCTCTTGTCAATTTAAATCTAAATAGAAAATGCAACGAGCACTAACCAGACAATCTGTCAATGCTGCCAAGGTGGCACGACAGCAAGTCCGAAACTATTCTCACAAGGAACTCAAATTCGGCGTTGAAGGCCGAGCCGCTTTGCTAAAGGGTGTCGACGTTTTGGCCAAGGCTGTTTCGGTAACTCTTGGACCAAAGGGTCGAAATGTGTTGATTGAGCAATCATTCGGTGCACCAAAGATCACCAAGGATGGTGTCACTGTGGCCAAGTCTATTTCTCTACAAGACAAGTTTGAAAACTTGGGTGCCAAACTTTTGCAAGAAGTTGCGTCAAAGACTAACGAATCTGCCGGTGATGGTACCACCTCCGCCACTGTTCTGGGCCGATCCATTTTCACTGAAAGCGTCAAGAACGTGGCTGCTGGCTGCAACCCAATGGACTTGCGACGAGGTTCCCAAGCTGCCGTCGAGGCTGTTGTGGAATACTTGCAAAAGCACAAGCGAGAAATCACCACCAGCGAGGAAATCGCCCAAGTCGCGACCATCTCTGCCAACGGCGATGCCCACATTGGCAAGCTAATTGCCAATGCCATGGAAAAGGTTGGTAAGGAAGGTGTCATCACCGTCAAGGAAGGCAAGACCACCGAAGACGAATTGGAAGTCACTGAAGGTATGCGATTTGACCGAGGTTACATTTCTCCATACTTTGTCACCGACACCAAGTCCGGCAAGGTTGAATTCGAACGACCATTGATGATGCTTTCTGAAAAGAAGCTCTCCTCCATTCAAGACATTTTGCCAGCTTTGGAAATGTCCAACAAGATGCGACGACCATTGGTCATTATCGCTGAAGATATCGACGGTGAAGCCTTGGCTGCTTGTATCCTAAACAAGTTGCGAGGTCAAGTGCAAGTCGCTGCTGTCAAGGCCCCAGGCTTTGGTGACAACCGAAAGAGCATCTTGGGTGACATTTCCATCTTGACTGGTGGTACTGTGTTCACTGAAGAACTAGACATTAAGCCAGAAAACGCCACTGCCGAATTGATGGGCACTTCTGGCTCCATCACCATCACCAAGGAAGACACCATTGTCTTGAACGGTGAAGGTGAAAAGGAACACATTGCTCAACGATGTGAGCAAATCCGAGCTCAAATCAACGACGCTTCCACCACCGAGTACGAAAAGGAAAAGCTACAAGAACGTTTGGCCAAGCTATCTGGCGGTGTTGCCGTCATCAAGGTCGGCGGCTCCTCTGAAGTTGAAGTCGGTGAAAAGAAGGACCGATTTGTTGATGCTTTGAACGCCACCCGAGCTGCCGTCGAAGAAGGCATCTTGCCAGGTGGTGGTACCGCTTTGTTGAAGGCTTCCCGTATTTTGGACGGTGTCAAGACCAACAACTTTGACCAACACTTGGGTGTCCAAGCCATCAAGGCTGCCATTTGCAAGCCAGCCCGAACTATCGTCGAGAACGCCGGTGGGGAAGGCTCCGTTATCGTTGGTAAGTTGACTGACGAATTTGGCGAAGACTTTAACAAGGGTTACGACGCCGCTACCGGTCAATACACCGACATGATTGCATCTGGTATCATTGATCCATTCAAGGTTGTCCGAACTGGTTTGGTCGATGCCTCTGGTGTCGCCTCTTTGTTGGCCACTACCGAATGTGCCATTGTCGAGGCTGCTGAACCTGCTGGTGCCGCTGCTGGCGGTGCTGGCGCTGGTGCCGGTGGTATGGGCGGCATGGGCGGTATGGGTGGTATGGGCGGAATGGGCTTTTAAGTGAAGGACCAAAAAAGAAGGAAAATAAACCCACTGTATTATATAACACACACACCCACTCCTCTCCCCACTGTTTAATATTATAGTTTTGTAAATATATTGAAATCGAAGAAAGAAGAAAAAAAATTACGTTTGAAAATTGTGCGGCTCGGATGAATTGACATTGGCTTACCCCGCACGAGTCGCGTGGGGGCACTCCAATTGCCTAGGCTATATAAGGGGGGAAGGACCATACGTATACCCCTACACAACAACAACATGTTCACTCAAGAAATCACAAGAGATACAATCGACGAGCTGATCAGGCGGCTGACCAAGAACCTGGTCTCCATCAAAGATGATCAGCACACCTGCGTAGTCGACGGCCGGACTATCGATGTTAGGAGCTGGGAAACCGGGTGGGATTGGTCACATGGCGTAGGGTTGTATGGTGTATGGCATTATTACACCCTAACCAATAGTCAAGAGGCATGGGACGTGATGGAAAACTGGTTCAAGAACTGGTTCCAGCTTGGCACGGTGCCAAAGAATATCAATACCATGGCCGTGTTTCTGACCCTAGCTTTCATGTATGAAGAGACTAATAACAAGACCTACCTCCCATACTTGGACTCGTGGGGTGAGTGGGCAATGTACGATCTTGAACGGACCAAGCACGGCGGTATGCAGCATATCACCTACGTTGCTGATAATGACCAGCAGCTTTGGGATGACACGTTAATGATGACTGTTCTGCCACTCGCCAAAATTGGCAAGCTACTAAACCGGCCTCATTACGTGGATGAAGCGAAAAAGCAGTTTTTGATCCACATGCAATATCTAACTGACCGAAAGACTGGCCTGTTCTTCCACGGGTTTACGTTTGAAAACAATGGGAACTTTGCTAACGCGTTGTGGGCGCGCGGCAACTCGTGGGTGACGATCGCCATCCCCGAGTTTATCGACTTGATGGATCTTCCCCCAAAAGATCCGATCCGGGAATACCTAATTGAATGCTTGAAAGCCCAGTGCAATGCTTTATTAAAATATCAGACTCAAAGCGGCTCATGGAACACGTTGATTGATGACCCCGTTTCCTACCCAGAGTCTTCCGCCACGGCCGGGTTTGCATTTGGCATGCTCAAAGCCATTCGGAAACGGCACATTGAAAAGGACGTGTATATGGAAAGCGCATTGCAGGCGGTTCGGTTAGTTGTGCAGAATGTCGATGAATCTGGTGAGTTGCTAAACACGAGCTATGGCACGCCAATGGGCCACACCCTACAATTCTATAAGGACATTCCGATAAAAAGCATGCCATATGGACAGGCAATGGCCATCATGTGTCTAGGAGAAGTTTATAGACTGTACGCATAGTTCGAAAGAATTAAATGAACGTGAAGCAAAAAAATTTTGGACGACACCGGATTTGAACCGGGGACCTTTCGCATGCTAAGCGAATGTGATAGCCAACTACACCAGACGCCCAATTGACCAGCCAGACTATGCAGGCTTTTGATAAAAATTAAAATTTGTGGTCGACCACACCCTGCATTTTGGGCCTTTTCAACCCGAAAATTCGTTTCTAGAGGTTCTGACCATGCCTATCATGTTCTCCATTCTTCCAGCTATCTGATCATCTCTTTATATCTCAAGAAAATCATTTTTTTAATGTCGAATTTGCCGTTTGAAAATATTCGTGCCGCATGAGCCGCATTATCTCAGATCCGACACACATCACGACATTTTTTTTTTTTTTTTTCAAATTGGTTCGGGAAGAGTCTTGTATACATATTTCCAACTGGTGCAAAGTATCAATAAAATTTTAACCTTATACCCGAGCAGGGAATTGAATTTCAACTCAAGAATAGATCTTGTCAGGCTGTAACCAAGGTTTAAAAAATATAATATTATAAATAGCTTACAATAGACTTATCTGCAGCACGTTCATACTATTGAAATTGCTCATGTTAGCGCATGTAGAGAGCTTGCTCCATTTATTTGTCCAAATGTTCGATATCTACAAATCATAAACTGTCCGTACGTATAGTTGCATTACGCCGTAGGGTGAGTGGCCTCATACCGAGCAAATTGCACAGTTTTATGGCAGCTGTCCTCTTCCCTCTCTTGGCGGGCTTGTCGATTCCTCACAATACGCATGAAGATCTCAAATATCATTATATGCTACCCATTTCTTGAAGATTTCAAAGTTTCCGGCTGTGAATGTTCCAAGCAATACCATAATTAGAGCAGTTTAGAATCGACTATCCTTAAACTTCTGTTGATGATTGATGAGTGTTCTTTGTACCTTTATAATGAAGCTTAGGACATTGCTAACCTGATGAGCTATATACAAACGTCATAGGGACAGTATTAAAGTATTAAAATAGCTATGAGACATACCGCCGCATCACGTGCGGCGCGCCGAAGCCGCAATACATCCGGTTACACTTGGTCACGTGCATATATCGAAATTTCAGAAATCGGTAATAGTTTAGTGGCTAGAATTTCCGCCTGTCAGTTGAGAATTCAACAGCTCGCGGGGGACCGGGGTTCAATTCCCCGTTACCGAGCTCTTCTTTTTGATTCCTCGTTTGTCATCTTTTTTGGTGGTCATCACTTTTTATTTTTGTGGTCGAAAGAGATCTTCGAACGTGTCTGGACATTTGATGGATTAAGGTTTTTTTTGTTGTTGGCGTTTCACAAGTGTCTTGAACAAACCGCGGGCCATTTTTCAGGACCGATGGGATTCCCCCCCCCCCCCTGTGCATTGAATAAACAAAATACAGATATATTAATAAATTAGCAAGAATACAAAGTGCTGGAATGATGTTGGTACAGTGAGAAATTTAATAGTGCTTGTTTGTTTGAAATGCATGGTGACATGTTTATTGGGCAGGAGGTTTACCACTCCAGCTGCGGGGACCATGTTACGCCCTTGTGTTCTGTTCTTGATGGTATTTTTGAGCTTGTTGTTTGTTCCTTTTCCTTGTTAGCCTCTTGTTTTTCTTCTTCGTCTTCGTGGTGGTCCTTGCTGTTTTCGTTCCATTCTTCCCATGCTAGCTTTTCCAAGCTCTCGGCTGTATAGAACCCAAGCGACTTGCGCTCATAACAGCTTGGGTTGTTACCTTTCAACAGTGGCTTTAACGGCACGACTTGACGGTGCTTTGGCTCGCAACGTCGTTCTGGGCTCTTTGGTCTGAAGTCGACGCCCCGTTCAATGATCCGTTTCGAACGTCGTGGCGTGCGTGCCGATAGCCTGTTTTTCTTCCCTACTTTGTTATGCTTTGACGCATCGGCCGTGGTGGTATCTGCCTTGTTGACCTTTTTACCCTTGAACTTTTTACGCGCTGCCATGCCTTGGTTGATGTGAAATATCAAAGAGTCTGAATCTTGTGGTCCAACTTCTAGCCAAAAGGGTTTGGAGCCGTATGGTTGAGTTGAAAAAAGCGGGTGAGGGTTGACACTTTGTGCAGTCATTGGGAGAATAAAATAGAAAGAGAAAAAAAAAAAATGTATATACAATGTGTGTGTCAAGATTAGTGAATTGTTAGTTTAAAACGCGATGATAGCCGATATATATGAAATACGCATGTTTTAGTTGCAACTTGTGGGTGAGGATTTGTTATTGTTATTGTTTTGTTGTATTGTTTTGACATTTCCCAATCGGGCGATAACTGATCGGCCGGAAAAGAAAATTAATGAGAGCCGACCAGCCGTTTGAATGAATGAATGCTTGCATAAGCTGTAAGCTTGTATAAGTGGATTAGAAAGTGCATGCTTAATTACCGGTAAGGCCCATAGATTGGAAGCCAAGTAAGGCCATTAAGCGCATCCATGGAGCTCGAGCGCTAAAACGCGCGTACTCTCTGGCGCTTTAATCGCCGCGGCGTCAAGCTCTGTGGAACGGTCCCGCTGGCGAACGAAACCGCGTATGGTGATGTGATGGATGTCGTACAGTATTAGGCTTAAAAGAAACGTAAGTGAGTTTACCTGATTCGAACTGTCTACAGAGATATATTTGTGCTCGCTCACTGAAAAAGGAAAATACCCGCTGCCGTATAAATACCCAATTTCCTCCCATTTTCATTTTATATTCCCGACAACCACTTTTTTTTATTTTTTTTTTATTTCCCCCTATTATACCAATCTAAGCGCTTAACCAGCTACCATACTCTTGCTTTCAAAACAACTTGTTACTACTACTACTACTACTACTACTTGTTAATACCGATACGATGTCTGAATACCATATTCAACCTGATACCGTCCAGCTGGAACATGTTGAGCCGCCACAGGTTCAATCGGCGCCGGCGGCTAGTAAGCGCGGTGATACCAGTAAAGATGAAGACTACACGATGGACCAGTCCAAGTTTGTGCAGCATATGGCTACATACCCCGCGGTTGCAGCAGCAGTAGGGTTTGCGGCGTCATTCCCAGTTGTCAAGGTTTTTGCATCCAACGCAGTTCCGCTGATCATGTCGTGGCGTAATAGCGACGGCGCAGTTTCCAAGCGTGCCAACTCTGCGCTTGGACGAGCCGACAATTTAGGCGACCAATGGCTGGACCGAGTCGACGCGCGATTCCCACAGCTCAAGTCTACCCAACCCAACGATCTACTTGATATGGCGTCTGTACCGGTGAGAAATGCCAGCACAACCGCCTCGGTCTACGGCAACGCGGCCCAGTCTGCCTTCTCATCAAACCTGGTTGCCCCGGCGAAACACGCTGTTCATTCGGTTCGGAAGCGATACGCCCGTGTTTATGATACCCAAGGAAAGGCGCTAATCCGGTCTCAGTTTGATCCATTTGTGGGCCCGCTGAATAACCGGTTAGAAGGGGTGGTCATTGATTATATTCCGGGAAGCGGCGAGTTGGACAAGCCAAATGTTTCAAACGAGATGAGCCGAACGTGGCGTTTGGGCCGATCGGCGCTGCGACGCGGGGTGCCGGCCATGCGTGATCAAGCCGCGTACTTGTCTGAATTCCCAAACGCGGCAAGCTCAAGAGTACGAGAGATTTATAACGACCGCCGCCAAACTCATAGCGATGGGTCACGGGGGTCTGCTTTGGCCGCGCTAGGCACAAGCCGGCAAATGGCGTCTGAAGGGATGCAGTTTTTGCGTCAAGCCCGGCGGCAATCGTCATCTACCGCCAACCAGAAGGCCCACGCAACAACGACGGATAAGGTAATGGGCCATCCCTACTCTGCACCGCCAACCGGCCACAAGTTTGATCCGGAGAATATGAATAATTCGCAAGGAAACGAGCAGGACTATGATCAACCACCAGTTTCGATTGTAGATAATGTAGGAGGTGATGAGCTAGATTGTGACACTCATACTCGAGCGGCTTAAAAAGGAACGAAAGGTTTGAATGCGCTTATGTTTTGTGTGTGTTGTTTTTTTTTTTCTTTTCTCCTCCCTTTTCATATTTCTAATAGTTTTTGTTTGTAATTAATAACGCGTGGTTATTTGTTTGTTTCTTGCCACTTGGTTATGTATGTTATTGCGCGCTTAATCCTCCCGGTATACACAACACGTATCACGGCACGCGTGGTAGGGATTTTTATATAAATACGCCAAATTCCCAGCTGAATATTTTTTTTCTTCTCTTCTTTCTTTAAACGCTTGTCAATTTTGCTTCTCAAAATCATGTCTAACCAGTGCGATCCTCCACAATATTTTACCTACCAAGACCCATGTGCTGATGCTACTGCGTCCTCAATACCGCTAGATCTAACGCAGGCTCTTAACCACTACCCTCAGCCCAACGCTGATGTTAGCGCCACGAGATCGGCAAGACCATACCGGCTATCACAACTAGTCAACAACCTACGGCAAACCAACTGGTTAAGAACGCTAGGTAACAATACCACCAGTGACACGTCTACCCAGACATCGTTGCAACAGGCATTTATGATGCTATTTGGCCTGCCGGTTGGGCTGTTGGAGGCGATTCGGTCGCGCGAGATTGCCATGTTTTATCGCATATCGAGCGCGGGTATTGGGGCGTTGGATATAATCGCGGACAGTCAGGGTGCGCTGCTTGATACGGTCCGGGACATTTTTGTTGGTATTGGTAGTGGTGGTGGTGATAGTGATGGGTCATTATCTAACGGTATCGATATCCCTGATCCAAGCGGCCTGACTGGTTATGGCGGTGGCCTGCAGAATGATAGTGATACATGCTGCGAGAATTATGATTCATGTTATCAGAATTATGATGATGATAACGTCGACGCAGTTACGCAGCTTAAAGATCCAGTCCCACCGAATACGGGTGATGATGATTTGGTTGTAGAACCACTGGATTCGGTTACGAGCGAGCAACTAACTCCTATCCCAAACCCCGACATTGTGGATACGGCGACCTCATCAATAGCCGGTCAAGACTGTTCGTGTAATACTCGGTACCGATACGAAGGTGGCAAGCTCACCAAGGTGAACACACCAACAGCAACTACTTTCCAACGCCGCAATGTAGTCTCCGGGACAACCCTACAAGAGCCAGTACCACGACGAGCTTCCTCCGTCGACAGTATCAAGGTGTGAAAAACGAAATACCAGGTTGTTTAATAAATAATAATAAAACTTTTTACCAAAGGTTAGCACGTTTCAAATATTAAGGCTGATCCAAGGAAGGTGTGCTAGGACGCAACTACAATTGGGCACCGGCTTACCCGAAAACACACTCGCTCTTTATATGCGGGTAAGCTAGCTTGTACGTATTGTACACCTTTTCTCCGCAAAACAACGTACCATAGCTAGGGAATATTTTATTTATTGTTTATCTGATCAAGTTTATTGAAAATGTGCCGATCACTCTGAGACGATTAAATAGTATATACGCCAGCTGTTCTGCGCCCGGCCGGCCACCCTAGTGCGTGCACGTACTATTGTCCAATCCAATAAGCGGTTGCGCAATAAATTTGTAAGCTAAATCCCAACGGCCCAATTCATAAACAACTTAACCCACTACACAAACAATAACAATTTTTTTTTTAAAAACTATGGAACGAGACGAGAATGATCCGCTACTCCAAGCCAATCGCAATGTGAGCCAAAACTCTTTAAAGTCTACGAGTGATATTGGCAAAGAGCTGGTGGCCAACCTGCACACATCCCGGTCAGCTTTACTGACCCAAGCTGGGCTGGTTGTATTTATCCTCTCCTTGTATTATTGCATCTTGACCAGCCCATTCATGCTGTTTACAGGACATCCAGTCTTCAACTCGCTGGGTTTATTGGTATTAGGTCAGGGTATCTTACTAGTCCAGCCACCGCCGCAATCGACCTCGCATAAAAAGGTCCAAGGGCATTTCCACGGCATTCTAAATAGCGTAGCAGTCTTGTTATTTGCAGTGGGCTCCTTTTTCATCTTTTACAACAAGTCAAAACACGGAGCCTCGCATATTACAACCTGGCATGCCACATTCGGAATCATCACCTACTTATCCATGCTGGTGGTGATGATCTTTGGCAGCAGCGTTTACTGGTTTGGTGAACGTGTGTTTGGGTCAATTGACCGGGCCAAATCCTTCTACAAGTTCCACAGACTAGCAGGATACTTTGTCCTGGTCATGATCGGGCTGACAGTCATCCTGGCCACCCAGTCCGACTACAACCAGACAGTGCTCCATCTAAACACGCCGGTGACGGTTCTCGCGGTGAGCATGATTGTGGCTGGTGTATTGTCCCAAGCCCAGCAGCACAAGCTCAAGTTTTGGTAATCATTTCTCCATACGATAAGCATGTAATAACAACAGCGCTATAGCGCGCTTTTTAAATTGTTTCACTTTTCGCTCCCAACGGGGCTCCGACCTGGTTAGGGCACAATTTCCTGATTTGGGAGGATGTACTGAAATGTACGCTGGGAGGGGGGAAGGGGAAAAAAAATAAAGCTAGCCCTAATTTTGGGTGGTTGGGGGAGCGCGCGCACGCTGCGTGCAAAATTAGTGGGTGGTGGAAATCTCTACAGTGTGTGTGTCTGTTTTGTGTGTGCGTTTTTATGTGTGTATGTAAAAGAAAGGGAATAGCGCCGCTCAGCGCTTGTGTGTTCTAGAGCGGGTATATTTCCACCCACTCAAAAATTTTCCCTCCCCCCTTCACGTTCACGACACACCCCAAACGTCTTAAATTTCCCACTCACCACTACAACAACAAAAAAATATGGGTCGACTAAACGAATACCAAGTGATTGGCCGTCATTTGCCAACCGAAAAGGAGCCAGAGCCAAAGCTCTACCGAATGCGAATCTTTGCACCAAACACTGTCGTTGCCAAGTCTCGATTTTGGTACTTTTTGGGCAAGTTGCAACGAATCAAGAAGGCCAATGGTGAGATTGTTGCCATCAACGAACTCTTCGAAAAGCGACCACAAAAGGTCAAGAACTTTGGTGTGTGGATTCGATACGACTCTCGATCCGGTACCCACAACATGTACCGAGAATACCGAGAATTGTCTCGATGTGATGCTGTCCACGCCATGTACCAAGATATGGCTGCCCGTCACCGATCTCGTTTCCGATCCATCCACATTTTGAAGGTTGTTGAGTTGGAAAAGACTGAAGATGTTAAGCGACCATACATTAAGCAATTGTTGGAAAAGAACTTGAAGTTCCCATTGCCTCACCGTGTCCCAAAGAGCTCAAAGGTGTTTGCTCCAAACCGACCATCTACTTTCTACTAAATCTGCTGCTGAGAACAGAAAAAAAAAAAACCTTTTCGTGTTGTGAAAATAATATATGTATAATGTAAAAAGATTTTTTTTTAAAAAAGACTTGGTAAAAACAAAGCAAGGAATCCCGTTTTTTCTATTTTGTAAACAAGATGCTGGCCATATATGATGATGACTGTCGGCCTTTTTTTGTATAGAGTGTTTGAGTGGGTAAAAACTTTCTTGGGAGTTTTTCCAAGATCTCTTAAATTTCCCGCCGGAAAGCCGCAGCGCCAGCCGCACAAATTACCCAATAGACACCAATGCGAAACTCAAAAGATGTTTATGAAATCTGGGGGGAAGATGCTTATATACCTAAACGTATCCAACATATTCAAACGGGTTTCAATAAACACCCATCTCGATGTTCCTCGTTCCTCGCGTAGCCAAGGACAGGCATAATTCGGGAATCTAGTCTTTGAGAGAACATAACCCACCTCGATATGGAACCTACCAGACGGGGCCCAGTGAGGATGGCAGAGTGCAAAAATGGTAGGCGATGAACGTCCTATAATACATTCTTGTAAACCAGGGTCTATCGGTACCGGTCTGCCCTTATTAATACGTTTTGTTGTGCGGCTCGGCGCTTAAGCTTTTTATCTCCCAACAAGCAAAACGCTTTCATTAATCCGCGCGGGGCTTCTTTTATTGGGAGAAAAAACCAATCTTCCACGTCAACAACACTCTCACCACACGCACAAAGAACAATGGGCGACAAAAACGAACAGAGCACAGCAGACGTGCTGAAGATGTTAGACACGCTAGAAGAAGATGTCGGCAAGAAAAAGGCCACCGGGAAGGGTAAAAAGAAGGACCAACAACAACAACAACAACCTGCCACCGACAACAAAGAAGATGATATTATGGGCTTTTTGGACTCAATCACGAAAAGCCAGGCAAACTCTGGAAGAAACAGCCCAGCGGTTAAAAGCACCGAAAAATTTGAACCAGCGGCCGCTGCTCAACCTCCAGTTCCAGCTGCTCAACCTCCAGTTCCAGCTGCTCAACCTCCAGCTGCTCAACCTACGGCAACAGACCAGCCAGAACGAGCCAACGCGTCCACACCAGAAGTGCCAGACCCTATCGGCGCGTTGTCAAGCTGGTGGAACAAAAACAAGAGCGACATTTGGAGCCAAGCATCCGGCGTGGTCAAACAAGCGGAGCAGCGAGTGCGGGAATTCCAACCAGAAGGTATGCAGGCCTCGCAACAGGCCATTGAGAGTCTGGGAGGCAGTATATCAAAGTTTGGCATTGGCTCTGGCACGGGGTTTTTGAAAAACACCTGGTCCACCGTGCTTGATACAATTGCGCCGCCAATCTCCCAGCACGAACAGCTCAAGATTCACATCTTCCACGACATGGTGGGATACCCTGCCATTGACACCATTGTCTACAATGTGTTTGAACGTGTCATGCAGCAGGTTGAGGGAGGCGGTGAGCTCACTATGATTGTCCAAAAGGGGAAGGAGCGGCACCGACGAGGCTCGGATAGAGACCAACGGCGTGACTTGAACATTTTCAAGGGCGATATGGCACAGGGGAAGAAGCTGGCGGCGGCCAATATCGAGGACTATGTTCACTCGATTGAAAAGAACAAGACTACTAACACTATAACTACTACTACAACTACCACCACCACCACTACATCAAATACTAACACCAACGAATCGGCTATTGACGACGAAGAGAGCACAGAGGAGGTTAGAGTGCGAGTTTCTGACATTTACCTGTCCATCCAGCCAGCGGCTACTGAGCCTGAAGAAGGGGCTGTTGCGGACCATATTGAGCATGGCCAGCCAAACACGTTTGCATTTGTAGTGTACTTGAGCGACCCGGCACATGAGATCAATTTTAGCACCGTATCCCAGCCGTTCCCTTACCAATGGGCAGAGTGGTTGGATCATCCGGCCGCTGAGCAGATTGCCAGCATGCACGACGCTGATCCCCGCGATTGGGTCGTGGACTGGATCGAGGAAGGGCTCGGCCTGGCCGTGGGGGTTGTGGCTCAATCCTATGTTGCCAAACGAATGGGTGCAGACTCAATGTTCAGATTGTCATCATCATAATCATATTACAAAAATGCAAGTAAAGTTTTTTTTTTCTTTTTATTTTTTTTTTTTTTAAGTTCTCTTTCTAATTTTCATTCTACGCAAATACTGCTGATTCAAATGTGCTGCCATTATTTGTCAGCTTGATAAAACACCACATAAACGCACTAGACAGCACTGGGATGGTCAGGTTATCGTCAAACACGTCAATTGCTTCTGATCCCGCGCCGGCCAGCCCACTAACCAATGCAATAACCGGGAACCCCACATTGGAAGTTTGTGGCGTCCATAGAATCTCGCCTGGTGCATTGTGGTGGTCCCACAGTGGGATAAGAACTTTATACTCCAACCACGCGCTCAACACACCGGTGCCAAACGCGGCAAGACTACCAGCCAAGCTCTTTGATCCAATCTTGGGAGTCAAGTGACCGTAAGCGCGTCCTAGTGTGGATGCGGCCGTGTCGGCCCATGAAAGCAGAAATACAGCCAGCAGCGAAATGTCTTTTGGAAAGATTAAAAAGACAATAACAAGGCCTAGAAGGTACCAGCAAACGCCATTTACTTGATGCACCTCCTTCTCACGCATCAAAAACCCCACGTATTTGCAATAAAGCCGATTAAACTCTTCATTCTTGAACCGGAAATAGTCGCACGAGCCAATGCCCACCAACATCACGGCAAGCACGGGTGTGACTTGATCTAGCGACACGCCAATAGTATAAAGCCATAGAGTTATAAACCCGATGGACACGTGCAAAACTTTACGCGGTACTTCATGCTTGTGGACCAGATTGGTAAAGTGCTGGTGTGAGGGTATTTTGGATGCCAAAGCGGCTAATGATGCGGATGATGCGGATTTTAACATCGATGATGCCGTGTATATGCCGTCAAAATTGTCCTCCCCGTTATCGTGCGGTGGCTGGAGCTGCTGCTGCTGCTGCTGATGTGGCGAATCCACCGAAACACTAGACGACGAGACTCGGGATGAGAGTGATGATGATGATGATGCTTCATTGTCGGACGCTTCTGACGGCGGGTCTGAATACGCTGTGGCAGCTGAATCGACCTTGATCTCTGGTACCATTTGATTCGTCTTTAACGCTGCCATTTTTTTCTCCTTTTTTTTTTTTCGGTACGTTGTTGTGTGTGTCGTGAGAAAAGGATTATTTTCCAGAAAAATGTATAAAATATAAGGCCTTAGATTTTTTTTTTTTTTTTTCTTAGAAAATGTCTCGAAAACTTTAATACTGTTGCTTTCAATAATAATAAACGGATTGAACGGGAAGGATTGTGTATAGGGTAGAATCCACGCGGTTTGAGGGGATATCGTCACGATTTGTTCTAGTGTTTTATCTGTCAAATTCAAGTTGGCAGGAGAATAGAGAAGGGAGAGAAGAAAGAAAAAAAAGAACTGTCTTGGCTCTTTTTTCTATAGAAAAGTGACTTTCACGTGCCACTGACAAAAAAAATTTAAAATAAAAAATAAAATCACAAGCGAGCGAGCGAACCCACCCGCATGTGAGCCGGGTAAAGAAAGGAAAGGCCAAAACCCGAGTGCCGTCACGGAAACACCACAACACAACAAAGGCGTCCCATGTAAGACAAGTCTGTGAGCACAAAGGAATAGTGTCTGTTTGTTTGTTTTAATGGATCAGTACCTCAAAAAGCTGGTACCGATCACACTTGTTGAAATTTATTAGGGGGGTTGAGCGCCGCACGTATACTCCAATCTCAGTTTCAAAGACCTACTGCTTAAGAGACAGACCTGTCGTCATAAATTGATGGCCCGCCTATTATAAAAGTCTATGCATTCATTGTGTTACCGTCATTTTTTGTTTTTTGGAGTGGGGGGACGCAAACGAAATATCAATTCCGCCGCGCTGACCCCTGCGCGGCTCAAGATTTTTGTAATTGCT
>JAJLUJ010000021.1:20156-45700 GCA_030564235.1 Blastobotrys elegans
AAAAAAAAAAAAAAAAAAAAAAAAAAAGTACTTAGGCGCCATAAACAGAGGGTGTAATAAACAAACACTGTATACCCATTAAAACTATCACCAGAACAACACATACACCGACCATGCGAGCGTCGTCTAGAGCACCAGCACCAGCACCCCGAGCTGGTCGGCACAGCAGTCTAGCGGCGTCATCAACAACATCTCGGAACGCTACCGCTGCGGATGAAGAAGGCGGGTCGAATATACGCGTCGTTACACGCTGCCGAGGGCGAAACGACCGAGAAATCAACGCCAAAAGTGCGGTTGTAGTTGATACGAATAGCGAATCGCGACAACAAGTATCAGTCCGGGTCGGCGAGGATATGGAGTCCAATCGGACGTATACTCTTGACAAGGTGTTTGGTCCTGAAGCGGACCAAGCCATGATCTTTGACCAAGTCGTGTCTCCAGTAGTCGACGATTTGATGAATGGCATGAACTGTACAATCTTTGCGTATGGCCAGACAGGCACGGGAAAGACATTCACTATGAGCGGCAACGACAGCATCATGAACGGCTCATACGCCCATGACGCCGGCATCATCCCTCGCGTCCTATTTCGACTATTCAACGCGTTGGAATCATCACCCTCGGGTGATTTCGCCGTCAACTGCTCGTTTATTGAGCTGTATAACGAAGAACTACGCGATTTGCTCGACCCAGGCGACGGGAAAAAGGTGCGGATATACGACGACTCGGCGAAAAAACAGGTAAATGTACAGGGGCTCACTGAATGTTACGTGGGCTCGGCAGTATCCGGTATACGGACACTACAAACCGGGCTGCGGAAACGCCACGTTGCCGCTACAAAAATGAACGACCTTTCCAGCCGATCGCATACAATCTTTACTCTAAACGTTGCGATTGATAAGGGGGATGATGAATGTTCGCGTGCCAAGATAAACCTTGTTGATTTGGCAGGCAGTGAAAATGTCGGCAAGTCTGGCGCCCAAAGCCAACGGGCAAAGGAAGCGGGCTTGATTAATCAGAGTTTGCTGGCATTGGGTAGAGTCATCAATGCGCTGGTGGATAAATCGCCGCATGTGCCCTACCGCGAGAGTAAATTAACCCGTCTTTTGCAGGACTCACTTGGCGGTAGAACCAAGACATGCATTATTGCCACCGTCTCACCAGCGTTGTTTAATATCGAAGAAACGCTCAGCACATTGGAATACGCCTCGCGCGCCAAAAACATTAAAAACAAGCCACAAACCAACTCGTTGGTGGGGAAAAAGCTCCTCCTGCGGGATTATGCAAGTGCAATGGACCGCATGCGGCAGGATTTGGTGGCGACGCGCAAAAAGAATGGCATCTATATGGACTCTGAGAATTATAAGGAGATGATGGCCGATGGCGAATCCCAAAAGATCCTCGTCACCGACCAACAGAGGAAACTGGATACGGTCGACACTCAGCTTAAAGCTGCTCGTGAACTAGTCGAAAACACCAAACAAGAACTGAAAAAAGTCAACCAGGAGCTGGAGAGTAATACCAGCGGACTGACCACCTCGCTTGTCAGTTTGGGTGTCGCTGAAACAGAGCTGAAACAACGCCGTGGAGATCTCCGCATGAGCGAATACGGCTCAGACGCCATTGGCAAGGATTTGATGGATACTATGGACCAGACAATCAACCAGGTTAAAGACTTGACAGTAAAGCTGCAACATAAACAAGCCTACGAACAGAAAGCCAAGCAGGTGATTGAAGGAAGCTCGATCAACATTTCATCTGCTCTTGGCTCATTACACGACCGTATTAAAGGCTACACATCAAAACAGAACCAGTTTTCCCAACAATCCCAGCAATGGATAAAACAAGTGACTGACCGCGAGCTGAGCAAGATTGATGAAATGAGCACGTATATTACAAACTCATTCCCCAAACTCAACAACATTAACAATGGTCTCAAACAAAACACATCCGATTCAAACAAACAAATGAAGACAATGATTGAGAATGTTGATCATGTACGAGACGATATCAAATCACGAGTGCGCGAGGGCCTCAAATCTCTCAGTCAGTCGGCATTTGACATTTGCACCACAATCAACTCCCAGGTAGCCGAGTTTGAACAAGACATTCAGCAGCCGCTCGAACATGAAGCTCAGCTCATGCATAAACGTCTAGCCGCCGAGAAACAACGCGCAGACCAGGCTAAACAAGAGATGGACCAACTACACGCGGCTATACAGACAAATGCGGCTCGTGCGGCTAAACAGTACCAGGACCAAATCGCCCAACTGAAACATCAGCTTAGTAAGGAGAGGGAACAATCCTCATTGAAACGGAAAACTCTGATAAACCAAGTCTCATCGCTCATGTCGGAACTTGAAGAGTCGGAAGACCGCATTGATGACCAAGTGGCGGCCTTGTTGCTGCCGCCGTCATCGTCGTCGTCTATTATTACTTCTTGTGACGAAGAGTATAAACAAGTGTATTCTACAATCGAGCAGAACGGGGCAATGGCTGAAAGTGCAAGCATGCGCACTGTAAACTTGCTCACTCAAGTGGCCAACAACACTCGTGACAGGTCCACGGACATTACCCGTGCAACTAACCAATTCAAAACCGACACTGCCACCGCCATTGAGTCGCAGGTTTCTGCAGTCGAACATAACGTCAAATCTCTTGACGAGTTTATGGAGAGTGTAGGATCCAGCAACGAGCAACATGGCGCGGTTATCGAGCAGCAAGTCGACAAGGCTTGCGAATTTTATTTATCAATGATCAACAATATCGAGACTGGACTGACTCAAATGAAGCAAAATTTGGACGTGGACGTGGATGAGGGTAGTAATGAAATGACACAGACATGGAACAGCGTGGTAACTCAAAGCTCACAAGCCATTGCATCAATACAACAGTGCGTGTCGAGTTTGGAAGGGTTGCTGCCCCGAAGGAAACGGAAACTGGACGATGTGGCTGATACTACGGACGACCGTGTGCCGCTCAACGAACTGCCTACCGAAAACTTGCCCGTCCAACTAGAAGCTGATGAAAAGTCGATATCAGCCAACACAAACAGTAACATTCCTGCACCGCCACCCCGGCTACGAAGTTCCAAACGAATCCGCAGATGATAATAATAATAATAATAATAAAAAAAAAAGGATTTTGACTAACCTTGAATAAATAACTTAATAAACAACAACTAATATGGTCTATATTAAGCATGGTGGTTCACCACCAACTCTGCCTCCTCCCTCTCATACAAGAGCTGCTTAAGCTGCTGTGATCTATCCTTTATAGCCTCGATTAGATCATGTGTGTCTTGTAACGTGCCATGGGGTTTTGGTTTCCGCATTGTCGTTGTGGTGTTGTCTGTCCCATCAATGAACAGCTTTTTTGTATCCTGATCGGGCATCCACGATGGGGCGTTGCAATTCGTCGTGCTGGCTTGTATGACCTGCCAGTCTGCGCTAAGCGACTGTGTTTTGATAATCTGTTGGCTAGAGTCAAAATCTACAATCACCGATACATCGTTATCGTCCCCTTCAAGCACGTCCAGCGTCGGGTTGAAATCATCGTCGGCAAACACATATTTGACCTGTGGGTATATATTCTTAGTCACAAACTCGCCGGTATCTTTATGCTGACCGGCCATCACATCTCTATCCTTGTTTTCGCTGTCTTCGCTGTCTTCGCTAGCCACCGCCATCACTCCGCTCCCACTTTCGCTTGTTGTTGGATAACTACTACTACCACCACTCTTGTTGTACGACACTGGGATCTGATAAGTTGACTGATCCCGCACAACTACCATGTACGGTATAGGCGTGGTAAGCTTACTACTATCCATTGTTGTGTTTTCTTAAGAAAACAGTGGAGGAAAGTGGGAGTAGAGAGAGGCGCGCGCGCTGAGCCCTTAGCAGCTTCTTTCAAGAAAAATCATCACGTGAGAGGACCACAGAGGTTGCTTACCTAGTTGTGGGCTATTATGGCATATACAACAAGCTCATCAACCCCCTTCCCTATATCGTACAAACTAGTGTGTGGGTTGAATTGGCACGCATAAAGTGGTTGTACTGTTTTTCCCCCGCTGATAGTGGATTGGGGTTTGGTCAGTTGGTGGGTTGACGAGTTGATGAGTACCAGGTAAACGCCATCACCGAGAAATGAAAATTTGACTCTTTTTTCTCCCTTTTTTTTTTTTTTTTTTTTTTCATAAATTTTTCCTTCCCACACCCTAATTACGATGCTAGATATCTATCAATTCCTCGAAGACAAGGGCGGCAACCCGGAACAAATCAGAAAGAGTCAAAAGGCTCGAGGCGATCCAGTTGAACTGGTCGACGAGATTATCAATGAATACAAGGAGTGGACACGAATTCGGTTCCAAGGTGATGAAGCCAACCGGGCCATCAACGCGGTGCAAAAGGACATTGGCAAAAAGTACAAGGCCAAGGAGGACCCAGCCGACTTGTTGACTAAAAAGCAAGAACTTGTGGACGAAAAAGCGGCCATTTTGCAAAAAGTTGACGATGCGGAGAAGCAATGGCGACACAAGCTCAACATGATTGGTAACATTGTGCACGAGTCGGTTCCGGTTTCCCAAGACGAGGCAGATAATGGGCTAATCCGAGTATGGGCACCAGAAGGTGTGACTGTGGATGCTAACGTAAAAGCCAAGTTGTCGCATCACGAAGTCTTGTCTCGATTGGACGGCTACGATCCAGACCGTGGCACCAAGATTGCCGGCCACCGTGGCTACTTTTTGCGAAACTATGGTGTCTTTTTGAACCAAGCAATGATCAACTTTGGTCTAGACTTTTTGGCCAAGCGAGGATATACTCCTTTGCAAGCCCCAGTCATGATGAACAAGGAAGTCATGGCCAAGACTGCTCAATTGTCGCAATTTGACGAAGAATTGTACAAGGTGATGGACGGTACTGATGAAAAGTACTTGATTGCCACTTCTGAACAGCCAATCTCTGCATACCACTCTGACGAATGGTTTGATCAACCAGACACGCAATTGCCAAAGCGTTATGCCGGTTACTCTACTTGTTTCCGTCGAGAGGCTGGCTCCCACGGTAAAGACGCGTGGGGTATTTTCCGAGTCCACGCGTTTGAAAAAATTGAACAATTCTGCATCACTGAACCAGAAAACTCATGGAAAGAGTTTGACCAAATGATTGGTCACGCTGAAGAATTTTACAAGCAATTGGGTTTGCCTTACCAATTGGTTTCCATCGTCTCAGGTGAACTAAACAATGCTGCCGCCAAAAAGTACGATTTGGAAGCTTGGTTCCCATACCAAGGTGAATATAAGGAACTGGTGTCTTGCTCAAATTGCACAGACTACCAATCCCGAAACTTGGAAATCCGATGCGGTATGAAGCAATCCACCCAGACTGAAAAGAAGTACGTGCACTGCTTGAACTCCACCTTGACTGCTACCGAACGTGCCTTGTGTTGTGTCTTGGAAAACTATCAAACTGATGAGGGTCTAAACGTTCCACAAGTTCTGCGAAAGTATATCCCAGGTGAGCCAGAGTTTTTGCCATTTACTAAGGAATTACCAAAGGACAGCACTTCCAACAAGAAGAAGAAATAAATCTTATATCTATTGTCTAGTACTGAATTAATAACCTTTTTTTTTTTTTTTTTTTTTGTCACCGACTCACACTGATCGGATATACGTACGGTCGTATAATTCTTTCGGTATAAACAATCCTACAATCCGGTCTATTGGCTTGAATTGTTACGCCTTCTATATCTAGTACTAACGTGTCTGATTTGCTATATATCTTGTAAAATAATTGACTTACGCCGAGTCTATTAATTGAATAGAGATATATATGTGCCATGAATTTCTTCGCGTATATTAAATTATGCCTATGTACATGCAATGTCAGCCGATTTAGTCTCATTGATTCCCTTATAAGTCGAGATCTCTCATCACAAGTTAACTTATAGGTACCGTCTCGAGTGCGGCTTTAGAAATGGCCCCATATTTGAAACGCATAACGCCTTATATATGCACGTGCGGTACCATGGTGCACCACCACCGCCGCCACCACTTGTACCTATAACGAAAGCCTTATAAACATATGTCTGCCAAACCCGTGCTTACTCGGGCGGCGAATATAAATCTTAAGCTAGTATACTGGTCTAAATTTTGCCACCTTGTGTATACCTCAAAATAAATACCACTCCCGCCACGGTAATTTTGGCGGAGATGTTAGTCCGCCAAGTCAAGTATTATTATTATTATTACAAGTGCCTATAGACCACTATTCGTAACCCCTGGTATATCAACAGCAGCTTCTAGCTCTAGAGCAATTCTATAGAGATAAAAAGCGAAACGGTGCAGTTTTAGCCGCATTTCATTGTCCTAATTATCGTCAGTCGCTATACGCGATAAAGCTGTCGACCGATCAAATGAAAAGCTGCTAAGTGCTGAGATTATTTCCGAAGGCAAGATTACCTAACATCTTATCAGATATTCGTTATAATATCAACACGCAGATGCATTACGTATACAAGTGCTTCGCCAAAATTTAACGGTGATCAATTGTCATTAATTATAATCAATTGCGAACAATAACATGAAAGTTGCGCACACCGCAATGGCACAGCCTCTCGGTGTTTGTCTCACTGTCAGATTTACCCCGGCCCGAGCCAAACGATATAGCAATTTAAAAGCCTCCTGAGATAACTGTTAGAATTCAACCAAAAACAATTAGTGTGAGATAAGTCTACAGTTTATAAAATAAGTGTTATAAATTCCTCGAGGAGTACCGAATAATACACCGCACGTGGTAAATTGAAAATTAACCTGTAAAAAAAACCTTCCATGATGGTGGAAATGGGGTCGTAGCCCTTTGTTTGACCCACATGGGCGATCGATCCGCCACACTCCACCCTCGATCGAGCTGGGCTGTATAAACTGAAGTAATTAGCTATAGGGCCTTATCAGCAATGCATGCCATGCCATGGCAGTGTGTCCTGCACATTATAAAATAATCCGATATCCCCGATATCGCGATCGGATCGAGCTATAGCCCATCGCCTTCCTAGTTATTCCGCCAACGCTGTCATTATAAAAAAAATATATACATGTAGTCGTGAGCAATCTCGCGCAAAAAACAGAAAAAAAAGTGGACAATTGACTTATCAAAGGGGGCGCTGGTTCATAATATCTAGTACGTATTGGTTGCCGCCCTCTACAGGCGTGAATGTCTTATTCTGCACATGTAGAGGGGCTGCAAGCTTCTAGAGCAAGTTTCAGAACAAGAGAAGTTTTTTTGTTTTTCTTTTCTCGTTCCGCCGGGAATTTGCCACACACAAAAAAAAAAAAAAAAAAAAAAAAGTTTTATAAAAAAACGTGCTTTTTATCTCTCCTTTATCCTTTTTTTTTTTATTCATCTACTTATCTTCCTGCCATTGAGAATCTCAACCGTCAATTATGGAAAGGCCGCCCGATAATGAGTTATCATACTTGAACTTGACATTTCTAACGTTTCAAGCCGTTTTCCAAACGGTCATCATCTGCTGCTTTGGGTATCTAGCAGCCCGGAACCATATTCTGACCCCATCGGTTCAGCGCCATGTATCAACACTAAACGTACAGCTGTTCACGCCATGTCTGATTTTCTCGAAACTGGCCAGCTCGCTGTCGTTGGAAGTGTTGGTGAATATTATGATCATTCCAATCTTCTTTGTTATCACAACCACCCTCACGTACATTTGCGCTCGAGTAATCTCGCGCATCTCCAAACTAACACTCCGAGAGTCCAATTTCGTCACGGCAATGGCGGTATTTGGCAATTCAAACAGTCTGCCTGTGTCCCTAACAGTCCAGCTGGCATATACCCTTCCGTTGACCTGGCCAGATATCGGGAACGACAGCCCGGACGATGTGGCGTCGAGAGGCATTCTCTACCTGTTAGTCTTCCAGCAACTCGGCCAGATTCTACGATGGTCGTGGGGGTATAACACCCTACTAGCCAAACCGCCGTCAGAAGACGAGAATGAGAATGGTGGTGGTAGTCGTCGTCGTCGTCGGGATGAAGAGGAAACGGCGCCTTTGCTGGCTGATTCCTCCCAGCACGTTAACTACGGCGACTGCCAGGAGCCGCACCGATCAAAGAATGGAAACCATGTAATGTCATCGCGGCAAGTCTTATCTGAACTATCCACGCCCGATAATAGCTCGACTGAGAGCTTGACAAATCTGGCTCGTCGCATGTCCGCGTTTAGCGAATCGCAGGATTCGGTGCCAGTCGAGCGCCTGAGCGCTAAACTGATCAAGATTTGGCATTCGGTGCTGGCGTTTATGAACGTTCCATTGTGGTCCATGCTGGTTTCGATTGTAGTTGCGTCGATTCCGGCGGTGAAGCGAGAGATGTTTGTGAATGATGGGTTTGTGGCGAATACCATCACGAGGGCGATCCAGCAGCTTGGTGGCGTGGCCATCCCCATGATTCTGGTGGTACTAGGCGCGAATTTGGCGCCAAATAACGAATCTCAGCCTAGCCGCAACTACAAAAAGCTGGTCACGGCCTCCCTCCTCTCCAGAATGATCTTTCCGCCAATTATCATGCTGCCCATCATTGCATTGTCAGTCAAGTATATCCAAATATCCATTCTTGACGACCCAATCTTTCTACTCGTTGCGTTTGTGCTCACAATCGCGCCGCCAGCTATCCAGCTCTCCCAAATCTGCCAGCTCAACCAGGTGTTTGAGAAGGAGATGGCAGGGGTGCTGTTTTGGGGGTATGTCGTACTTACGCTGCCCACTACAATCTTCATTGTTGTTCTTAGCCAACAGGTGCTGAAATGGGCGGGGGTTACCGTATCGTAAGTAGTTTATATATTATTATTATTATTATTAACGACTTATGAACTATTCTTTTGGAGAATGCCAGCCAGACGGTGGTAGTAGTCCTTGTGCGAGCGGTATCCGGCTCTGAGCCCAAACATGAAATCGAGCCCCACTGTAGTAAACCACGGGTTCATTTTTGTGCCGTTTGAAAGCATGCGCATGTTGTAGTCGCGGAAAAAGTCGCCCTCAGTGCCAGCCGGTAGCACATATGCTGGGTACACTGTCCCGTCTACAGAAATGGTCCCGTCCCGCATCACTCTGTACAAGTCGTCTGCGGCAAAACACGTTACGAGAAAGTCCTGGTTATCCGCCCTGCGCACTTCAAACGGACCGTACAGCTCGCCGCGCATGTCCTTCACCTCGGCTTCTAGTTTGGCTAGGGTGAGGCCGGGCTGCTGGTCGACTGTGCGGACCAGGAACGAATTTGGCGGCATTTGAAAGTCGTCGAATGAGTCGATGGAGTAATTTCGGCAGCCAGGGTTGGGGCAGGCTGAGCTGCAGGCCTCGTTTTCTATATTGTGTTGATGTTGGTGGTTGTTATTGTGGTGGTGATGGTGATGATGGTGGTGGTGGTGGTGATGGTGGTGATGATGGGTATTATCATGCTCGTCGGAGGAGTTTTCCTCATTTTCATAGTCGTCTTCATCCTCGTCAAACTCGTCGCTTTCTTCTGTATCGTCCGCATCATCATCATCATCATCGTCGTCGTCGTCGTCATCGTCGTCATCATCGCAGTGGGAGTGGTCATCGCCCCAGAGCAGCCTCCTGCGCCGTTCCTTCTGCTTTTGTTTAAGCTCCTCCAGATCTGTCGAGCGTTTCTCCTCCTGCTCAGACTTCTTCCTCTGCTTGATCTGCTGCTGTTTTTGTTTGGAGACTTTGCGACGCGGTCTAGCCATTGTATATGTGAAGCTAGATTTGGGTAGCAGTACTTAATAGAAGAAAAGAGAACGGATGATGAAAAACGCCCACCCTTCGTCTCCTCCCAACCTTAAAGTTGCACCACTTCTATATTAATTAAAAAAAAATATTAAAAAAGGCTAAAATCATCAACAAACAAAGCAATGGATGGTCATCAAATGCGTGAAAAGAGTGAGGAGTGGAGCGAGAAGCTGAAAGGTAAGAAGGTGGTGAAGAGCGAGGCGGATCATGTGGAAGGGGAGACCGTGCTGGAGTCGGCGTTGCCCAAGCCGAACCGCGTTCTTCCGCCGGGTGCCATGGCGACTAGAGATATGCGGCCTGATCGGATGAATGTCAACACTGATGAGAGTGGGATCGTGTCGTCTGTGAATTTTGGTTGATTATTTAAGCCACATTCGTAATCGTCGGAACATGGGTGGGGAGGTTGGGTGGTGCGTTACCCGGCGGTTTGGTGAATGTGTCCATAGCAGCAGCCCCCCAATTCAGCCATATCCATACATTAAAACTACCATATATATACGTACATGCGTCTAAAATATGCTTAAGCTTGGTAAAACCCAGGTTCGTCCTAAATATCGAGGTGTCAAATCTCTCACGGTGGGGTCAAGATACCCACCACAATCGTGACACCATTCTAGCTTCTTCTTCCGTAGCCATATGGTCAAACCATTTCCGACGGAAGAACATCGGATGATAACCAAACAAACTGTAGCCGCGGATACAGATATAGTCGCGTCGTCTCAAACATGCCAAACGTCTGTAGAAAGGCTAGATCAACAAGCTTAAGGGATTTTGATAAAAAATAGAATTTATTACTGGTCCCGCCGCATCACTCGTTGCAAGGCAAACAATAATAATCTTGGAGTGAAGGCCTGACCGCTTTGTTGAACCGTGGTTGTTTAAGGTTACTTACACCTACACCGGCTGAAACATGATTAGGGTGTCCGTCATTTCGGTCTTTGTTGGTTTAAATTAAACGATCGATGCGCACGCGGCCCGTCATCGGCGCTTAATATTTCAAATTATCAGTGAGGCTTTTCAAGAAAATTTGATGAAAAAATTCGGTCAGATATCGGACATCGGTGCTCTGTTCAGCGCCGCCCGTCTATTACCGTTGAATCTATAGAACATATATATATAAGCCAATTTCTTCTTTTTTTTCTCTCCCTTCTCTCTTTCATCATATTCACATAAAAATGACGATAACCAACTTGCAACCACTACTTGCAGAAAACCTCATCACCAAGGTAACGTCGATTCCGAGCGATCCATCCAAGCTTGCGGTGAACGACCACACAGATCATATGATCGAGGTTGATTGGAACTCGCAAACTGGTTGGGGCACACCAGCTCTCAAGCCATGGGCGCCGCTCCAGCTCGACCCAACCGCGTCCGTGCTGCACTACTCAACCACCTGTTTTGAAGGTATGAAAGCTTACAAGTCTGAAGACGGCAGCAAGGTTCGCATGTTTCGACCACAGGCCAACATTGACAGACTAAATGACTCTGCGGAACGAATCTGCCTGCCAAAAGTGGACACTCAAGCCGCCATCACTCTTTTGGAAAAGTTTCTCCAACTAGAACAACACTTTATCCAACCAGGTCACTATATTTACATGCGGCCTTTGCTGATGGGCACTGAGGCAAGCTTGGGTTTTAAGACTGCTCAACAAGCAAAGTTTATGATCATGGCTACTCTATACCCGGTGCTAAACTCCAAACCACTCAGCTTGTACTGCTCGCCACCAACTGCTATCCGAGCATGGCCTGGTGGGTTTGGGTACGCAAAGCTAGGCGCAAACTATGCTCCAACTTTGAAGGTCAACACTGACTGTTTGAATGCTGGGTTTTCACAGGTATTGTGGCTGCTAGGCGATGATGGTGTCGTGACTGAAGCAGGCACTTCAAACTTTTTTGCGGTTATTAAAAACGCGGAAGGTAAGGAGGAGGTGCTGACTTGCCCACTGTCCACCGGCGTGGTTCTACCTGGTGTAACTCGGCGCTCAGTTTTGGAGGTGTTGAAACGTGATTTTGTCAATGTTACAGTCGAGGAGCGAGAATTCACCATCTACCAGCTGGAACAGGCTATCAATGAAAATCGGCTTGTCGAAGCCTTTAGCGTCGGCACCGCATACTTTGTTGCCCCGGTGAACAAGATCCGAACCCCATCGGGCGCGGTCTTGGACGTGCCGATGGGTAATGTCGACGGCATGTTTGGTAAATACTCGGCACACGCAAAGAAGGCCCTGGGTGATATCATGTGGGCAAAGGTCAATGACCCATGGGGACATGACGTGCCATTGTAGAGCATACGTATTTTAATGAATTAACGAAGAAAAAAAAATTTTTTTCAAAATCTCGCTCCTCCATATTGGTAACTGAAAATCTAGGTACCTAACCATCGTCGATCTTTTTCTATAGATCCCTTTTTTTTATTTTAATCTTACACGTGGGCTGTACAATTGAAAGTACCTGAGATGCGCTTATACCCATCTCTATCACAGTAGTCTATTCGTGTGTTCATGCATTGGGTTTGAGATGCCCGTATTGTGGGTTGCGGCTGTCCATTATCTTGGATACAAAAAAAACAAAACACGCACGTGCGGGAAAGAAGAAAAGAAGGAAGAAAAAAAGTATATATAAGAAACCATGTCTGTGAAAAGAAAAATGCTCGCCACACATATACACAGACAATGAGCTTCGAGAAAACAGACACGGCAAACACGACCAGTGAAGAGTCGTCTAAGCATGGAGAGAAGGATGTCGAGATGGAGTTTCCCGAAGGTGGTCGTGGCTGGCTTGTCGTCGCAGGTGGGTTCTTTATCCTCGTTACCACATTCGGTATGGTCAACACGTTCGGGCAGTATCAACTCATTTACGAAAAGTCGTTCCCTCATGAAAGTTCAGGTACAATTGCGTTGATCGGGTCTCTCCAACCCGCGATTATATACGCAACCTCTCTACCAGTAGTCGCATTGATTGGTTATTTAGGCGTAAAGTGGACTTTACTCACTGGTGCATCAATCATGACTGTTGCGTTGGTTATGATCTCATTTTGCAATAAAATCTGGGAATTCTACCTCGTACAGGGTGTTTTGTTTGGGTTTGGCGCAGGGATCATGTTCTTTACTGCAATGGCGATCCCTGCCGAATGGTTCCAGCGCCGCAGGGCAACTGCGCTGGGGATGACAGCATCCGGTTCTAGCATTGGCGGTCTGGTATGGCCAATTGCGTTGAAGAAACTAGTAGATAAGGTGGGTTTCGCATGGGCTAATAGAATATTTGCTCTCATGTTCTTCCCCATTCTGGTATTTGCCGCGTTTACAGTCAAGAACCGGTTGCCGATCCCCAAATCCGAGTCAATGTGGCCAGACTGGCGGGTATGCAAGGACTGGCGGTTCATGCTTTATTGCGCAGGAAGCACGCTAGGGTTTGTGGGTCTGTTTACACCATTATTTTTTATAACCACGTTTGCGCATACCATGGATGCTAGCGAGACAACCAAAAATTATATCCTAACTATCGACAATGCAATGTCAATAGTGGGTAGACTCGGCCCACCATTGCTCGCTGATAAGCTTGGCAGGCTGAACGTCCTTACCCCGTGTGTGTTTTTGATTGGCATTTTACAGTTTGCATTGTGGATCCCCGCCACACAGTCGGAAGCCATGCTGATTACGTTTGCGGTGGTGTGGGGAGCGGCTTCGGGTAGCTACCAAGCATTGATACCACCGACTATTACTCAGCTGTTTGGTATCAAAGGTAACAAGTCAAGACTGAGCATTTGTTTTTTACTGGCCACCCCGGCGTCGCTAGCTGGTCCGTCAATCGCAGGCACGTTTCTCCCAGCCGGAGATGGCCACATTTCCGATTTCAACCGCGTCGCAGCGTTCTCGGGGTCTATCGTTACAGTCTCGTCCATCATTTTCTTGATCCTTAGATTGTCATATACACGTAAAGTTGGAGTGTTTTTGTAGCTAAAACAATCTTCCATCACGTGATATACCAATGCGGCTCAAATATTTCCCGATCGACAAGAGCAAGATCCAGCACACCCGTCTTAACGCGTGTGTATCGCTGGTAATGTTTACCGTCCAGTCCTTTTCCTCTCCTCTGTTAATCAGATTTGCTCCTATATTATCTCGTTTGGATGGATTATAATATAATAAGCGCCCATTTTTTTCTTTCTTCCAAATTTGTTATGTGCGCATGGAGGAGTTTTATTTTGTTCTTCCCGACAGCAACAATGACAGTACTATTCCTGCTGGCGCTTATCGCGTACATCTTTACACTAGCGTTTGCCTGGGCACCAACGAACATTGCTAGTTCAGTTTCGCATACTCACCTACATTGGCTACCACCTTATAAAATGACTGATTCGCCAGAGAATGTCATTTCTTCACTATGGGAAAGCGTCACGAACGTGGCAACCCCACCAGTCACCACGACTGTACCTGGTATACCACTACCCACCAGTGAGATGGCCATCCCACCAAACCTTCCCGAATATCATCCCACCAACTGGACGCTGCCCTCCAACTTCATCTGGGGAGTAGCCACCGCGGCGTATCAAGTGGAAGGCGCGGTGAAGAACGAGCTACGAGCGCCATCAATCTGGGACGTGCTCAGCCACGTGGATGGGTTTGTCGCATCGAATGATAATGGAGATATTGCCACCAACCATTACTACACGTACCGACAAGACCTGGAGCGTCTCAAAGCCATGGGCGTCCCATACTACTCCTTCTCGATCTCCTGGTCACGAGTTCTTCCATTTGGAATCGGCTTCGTCAACCGGCTAGCTCTACGCCACTACAGCGACGTGATCAATTACGCGCTGGATATGGGCATCGAGCCGATTGTCACGCTGTACCATTGGGACATGCCGCTATTCCTACAGCAGAAATACGGCGGGTGGACTAACCCCCACATTATCGCCGAGTTTACAAAGCTATGCCAGGTGCTGACTGACGCGTTCTCGTATAAGGTCAAGTACTGGATCACGCTGAACGAGCCGCAAGTGTTTTGCAACTCGTATCATGAGTATGCGCGCGACCCTCGCCTAACCGGGAAATTCACCTTCCATGGTGAGGCAAAAGACGTGAAATACTTGTGTGCTTATCATTCTTTAGTCGCCCATGCTGCAGCCTCGGACTATTTCCAGAAGGAGTGGGTCTGGAAGTACCCTGACCGGATCATGTCAATGAAACACGCCTGGTCGCTTTCTTACCCCTATAACGACAAAAACACTGAAGATATCCGAGCCGCACGACGCGCAATGGAGTTTTCCGCGGGTTGGTTCAGCGACCCCGTGTACAAGCTTGACTGGCCCCAGTCCATGAAGGATACGTTGGGTGATCGGTTGATCCAGTTTAATGAGAATGATAAGGATATGCTGAATAATAGTATGATGTTTTATGGGTGGGACGGGTACACGGGGAATATTGTCGCCGCACCGGCAGACGGGATGGACGCGTGCATCTCAAACCCGGAACACCAGTTATACCCAGAATGCGCCGAGATTAAACACACCCACGCCGACGGCTGGGTCCCCGGCGCCGCTGCCGACTCCGGTTCCTCCTGGTTGCGAAACACCCCAGACTTGTTTGAATTGGGGATCAAGTATATCAGAGACGTGTATGACCCCCCTGGTGGCATTTTGATTGGCGAGTTTGGGACGAGTGTTCCGCATGAGTCGGAGTTGTCGATTGAGGAGGCTCGGTACGACTCATACCGGGTCCAGTTTTACACTGCGTACCTGCAAAAGATTCTCAAGCTGGTTAACGTTGACAAGATTAACATTATTGGTGCGATTGGGTGGTCGCTGATGGACAACTTTGAATGGAATGAGGGCTACAACTGTCGGTTCGGGATGCAGTATGTGGATTTCGCTACCCAAACTCGGTATTTTAAGAAATCCTTCTGGGCGTTTTGCCAATTCTTCAAACACTTTGTTTCTTAAAATAAATTAAAACTAATAATAATAAAATTCAAACTACATTACAAACCCCCCTTCTTTACACAATGCATAAAATTTTGAGCTCTTATCAGCTAGCAAGTTGGCCGGCGAGTCAACCTCTGCAACCTTGCCGCGGTCTAGGACGATAATCTGATCAGAATCCATCACGCTATGAAGCCGATGGGCAATCGTCACCAGCGTCTTGTGCTTGAACGCTTCCCGGATCGTCTGCTGGACTAGCTTATCAGTCTGTACGTCGACCGACGCCGTGGCCTCGTCTAGAACTAGAACGGATGAATCGTGAAGTAGAGCACGGCTGAGACACATTAGCTGGCGTTGACCAGCGGATAGGTTTGACCCACCCTCGCTGACCGACGCGTCCAACCCACCAGACATTGTAGTCACGTACTCTGACAAATGAGCCAACTCCAGCGCTCGCCAAATATCCATATCGCTATGCTCGTTAAACGGGTCGAGATTCTCTCGCACCGTGCCCACTAGAATCTGCGAGTCTTGCGGGATGATGCTCAGGTTGGACCGCAAATCATGCAGACCCATCTTAGTCACGTCCAATCCATCAACCTCAATCGTGCCTGATGTAGGCTCAATGATCCGGAAAAGAGCCATGATCAGTGATGTCTTACCGGCTCCGGTGCGCCCCACCACGCCAACCTTCTTGCGTGGCGCGATATCAAACGACACATTGTTCAGGATAGGGTCGAGATCAGCTCGGTATTTGGTGGAGTAGTTTTTAAACTTGATCGTCCCGTCGGTGGGCCAGTATGCAGGCGGTCGACACCCCTCAACAATAGCTGGCGCTTCACTTGTCAAGTCGCAGTACTCCAAAACCCGTTCAACACCTACAATCGACGTTTCTAGGTTGACAATGGCTCGCACAATATGGCTGAGATGGTCAGTCACTTCTAGCGTGTACGTCATCATGATACCAATCAGACCAGGTGAAAACGCCTGGCGAGTAGATCCAATCACAATAGTACAGGCAGTGGCAAGAACAATGGCCGCGCCGATCGTCTGCAGCCGGAATGACAGCCATCGGTTGGTGCTTCGGAATAAGAACATTGCCCGGATGTTTACGTCAATGTTTTGCTCATTGTAAGAAAGAAACCGGCCGTGTTGGCCAAACGCGCGGATTGTTGATACCCCGTTCAGCGACTCTTGGAAATGCGAAAAGATTGGACTTCGCGAGATGCTCATTAACCGTTTAATCTCCCGCGACGCCGTTTGATAGTACTGCTGGTAGTAATAGTACAGCAATGACAGTGGAACCACAATAATCAAAATAGCAGGCGCGGAAATCACCACGACAAATAAGGATAAAAGCAGCTTGAAAACTGTTCGGACCATATCAACAAACGCAGATGGGAGACCTTCATCAAGCTCGTTAATGTCGGACGAGAACCGGTTGATGATCCGACCCACTGGTGTTGTTTCAAAAAACGACATGGGGCTTTGTAGAACCCGGCTGGCCATGGAATCGTGAAGCAGTTTCGACGCCTTCAATCCGCCATATACACGAGTCACAATCCGCCGCAGTACAATCATAAGCGCGCCAAACATACCCAGGCATAGATACCCGCCAATCCAGTAACTAGGGTTGGCATTGTACCCGTGTCGAGCATTGCTTTCTACCCAGTCTTTTAACCAAAAGTTGGTGCCTAGCGCGACAAGCGAGGAGGTGGCAATGATGAGGAATGACGTAACCAACGCGACTGGGCCACATGCGGCGGCGTATTTCCGATACACGTGCCATTTAACCCTCCCCTTCATGGTCTGTTCATTGGACTTTGCCGTCCGTTGTTTCGGCGGTGATTGTTTCTTGGTGAATAAATCCTTCCCGGCTTGTTCAATCTCAACACTACCTGCTAGTGTATCCGCCTCACTCTCGCTGTTTTCAGGATCAGAGACTGTAGCAGTAGCAGCCACATCTGGCTCGGCAGCGTCAGTAACAACAACAGCAGCAGAAGCATGGTGGTCGTTATCGTGATGATCGCGGCCAAACTCTTTAATCAGGTCGTAAATATGACCCTTTTGCGCCATGACTTCTTTAATGTTTCCAGACTCGGCAATGGTGTTGTTTTCTAGCAGCATGACGCGGTCGGCGCGGCTCAACACGTTGATTGCATTTGTACACAAAACACGTGTTTTGGCGCCGAGTAGACCGTTCCGGCTCAGCACGTTTCGGATGATATGCCCGCCAACATGTTCATCAACTGCGCTTAGCGGGTCGTCCATAATGTACACGTCGGATCGGGCGTACACTGCTCGAGCCAAACTCAATCTCGCTTTTTGGCCGCCTGATAAGGAGACGCCGCGCTCACCAATCTCGGTATCGTCACCATCTGGCAAAATCTCCAAATCTTGCAGCAAAGCGCACGCCGCAATCGTCTTTTTATAAAACTCTGGTTCAAACCGGTTACCAAATGTGATATTCTCCTTGACGCTGGCGTTCATTAGCCAAGGGTCTTGAGAAACGTACGCTAGCGAGCCCATGACTTGAATTCTACCTTTGGCAGTGTGCAACTCGCCAAGGATTGATTTCAAAAGAGAGGATTTGCCGGAACCAACCCGACCAACAATGCACGTCAGTTCGCCCTTGTGAGCGGTTAGGTTGATGTCTTTCAAGATTGGCGCATCGCCATCTCTATCCCAAAAAAACGTGCCGTCTTCTACAATCATTGCCACGTCTCCATCGGCTTTTGCAGACGGGTGTCTCTCCACCACGTCTTCAAGCTCCTCACTGCATAACAAATCCCGCATTCGGTTGATTGACACCCCGCAGTCGATAAACTGAGTCAACATTCGCGGGACTTCCGAGATTGGGCCCGTGACCATAGTGAACAAAGCCATTGCTGGGAACACCACATCCGAGGTCAGCGGGATGTCTTCTAGGTACACAAACATGGCAAAGGTGGCGCATGAAAAGCAAAACGGCACAATGGACCATACAAATTCGAGCCCGGCGCCAATAACCATCAGCTTGCGGAGATTGGCCAGCTGGAGATCATTCCGCACGTGATCTAGCCGGTTCAGCAACGCATCCTCCCAACCATATAGCTTCAAGCTCTTCACGTTGGTCATAATTTCAGTGGTCAGTCTAGTCCGCTGGTCCTTGTAATGCATCTGTTTTTTCCGCATTTTTTTAATAAACCGGGAAAGAAACCAGTTTGATGGGAGAAAGAAGCAAAGAACGACCAGAATCGACCACATGCTGGCCCCCATGAGCCGGTTCAGCGAGAACATGCATAATAAAAACTCAATTGGCGCTTCCCACAGCACCGTAATATTCATACACATTCTGGTGACGGCCATCACATCCACAGCCATGATATTCACAATCTCTCCGGTCGACCGGTGCTCACGTTCTTTGGCTGACAAAGCCAGCGATTTTCGGTACACGGCGTTCATCAGTGAGCTTTTAACCCCGCATGCTGTCCGCAGCCCATACAAACTCGTGTTTGAGCCCAGCACGGTGCGTACCACGGTGATTACAAACATGGCCAGGGCAATATAAAACCCTATTGACATGGGTTGCTGCCCATCACCGTCACCGTCACCTTCCCAGTGCGATCGTGCGTACAGGATCAGGTATTGGAGTAGAATAGGGTGGAGGTATCGCGAGCTGTCGTATAGAAACTCAAAAGCCGCACAGATCATCAGCGTTGGGCCAAAGCTTTTGCCCAGTGCTAGCCACAACGCTGTGGTCGAGTCGCTTTTCCGCGCAGCCCAGTTTGCAGCAAACTTGCCGCTGTATTTGGCTGTATTAAAAGTCGAATCGATATCAGGAAGGTGCTCGCTGGTCAGCGACGCCTCGGATGCTTGTAAAATTAGCGGGTTCATCCACGACAGAGAGATCTTTGAGTAAATATCGGCGCTCTCTAGCAACGTCGCGTCTTTTGCTCGCTGCACGAGCCGTTTAGGAACCACATAGTCCACTATAATAGGTTAGTCTTCTTCTTCTTCTTCTTCTTCTTTCGGGAAGGTATCCATACAAATAAATATGCCAATCTGGACACACAGACTGGAACAAACCAGCATGAAATACCACTGAAGCTGGTATTTTGACGTGGTACACATATTGTATACTTTCATGCTTGTAGTGATGATGCTGACAGGCCAGTACATGAGCATAAGTCCATTTGGGACCAGCGATCGTCCATACTCGAGGGTATGGATAGCAAGACTGAGCGTCAAAGCAGCAGCGTTAATGGCTGGCGTTATTGAGCGAACGCCCACACCAAACATCCAGTAGCAGTACATGGCCATGCTCGTTAGGAGCACCATCTGCATGCTGATAAACATGAAATTTCCCACCACAAACCACGGCTTGTCGCTTGTGGGACTTGATCTCGGCTTCTTGACCAAGGTATATGCAACAAACGGGCCTAGCAGCGCTAGACCAATGCTGGGGACAAGCTGTAAAGGTCCGTCCACAAAACATGGGCTTAATGAACCGTCTTCTCGCAGCCACTCGCTAGGGCGCAGACAAAGACTTGTATGCACCGCGGACTGCTGTTCCAACACCGGTATCGACCCTAGTTGGAGCACACTCTGACTCGACATTATATATTAATAATTAAAACAGAATAAAGCGCCGACTCTATGATAAATTAAAAGAAGAAAGAAAAAAAAAACAACAACAAAAAAAAAACGTGCTTTTTTCCTTCTTTGTTTGGGGTTGGTGAATATATAAATATCGATCCTGTCGTTGTGTTTGTCGAGAAGGGGAAGAAAAAAAAGAAGAATTAAATTTATAGAAAGAAATTTAGTGCGTTCCCGGGCAGAGGGGCAGCGGCGGCGTGGATCAAGCGCGAGCGAGCTCGAAAATGGCCTCTCTTTTCCCTTCCTTCTCTTAAGGAATTCTTCTATTCATCGGCTTCCGAAGCCAGGGGGGAGTAAAACGCATTGAAGCTTAGGCCTTTATAGCTAATAGCTCATTAATGCCATTTCAGTCCCACAGTTGGTGTCAAATCTGATACTAACTGGGAGACAAACACCAGTCATGGCCATTTACAACAACCCCCCCCTCCCGGGCCGAGACGCAGCGGGCGAGGTTTATATTCCTCGTATATACATCATGTTCTATATTTGGATTCAATGTTTATCACGAATATCAATGAATCTGCGGAGAGATAGGGGTGCAGCAGCAGTAGCCAGCGCTCCAGATCTCGACCGGTCGACGTCGATTTGTCAATTGACCTAGGGCTTAAAACAAAATTGTGCATAAACAATGACCTCAAAGCTGTGAAAAATATTCCAGCTCTAGAAAGCTTGGCATAAAAAATGTTTAGGGTGGCAAATCTCGGCACCATATGTCAGCTGGCTGCCTCGGAAAAGCCTTTGATTTACAAAATAGAGGCCATCAGCTCCTCCTCGTGTGACCAATTGCGCTTTAAATTGCATAGCCCCCGATCGGGGAGGAAAGAAGATCTGAGGGCGCGGGGCTGTTTTGTTGCGCAAGCCAATACCGAACGATCATCGTTAATGCCTGTTCCTTAGGTTATATTTATAAATATTGCAAATACTGTAGCAGTATGCCTGATTGATAGTTAAGTAATCGCCGCGTGATGAGGTTAGGTAAGCACACAGCAGCAACAACAACAAAAAAAAAACGTGACACACGGCTGTGCTTCATTTAAGGCTCTTTCCTCCCAATTGATTAATCTAATCTCAGATGAAGCCAGCAACAATCCAGAGCGAAATGTTAGGGAAGAAGGAAGAGGTTTCGGGCACGTGCTGTTTAGACTCCTACGTACAAATGATGTTAGGCTTTGTGACCCGTACTCACGATAAATGTTCCCAGAGTATTGAATGCTAAAATGCTGCGGCTGAGCTGGTCTGGTGCGGGTTCCAGGTCACCGCTAATACCCCAAATCATATTCCATTGTAAAAAGTAGCTTAAGGACCGATGAGATGAAACATGATGGCGCCTTCCTGTTATCCCTTAATGAACCGTAAATTTTAAGGACTGGTTAGTCAGCGTATGATGGTTTTTGAATATTACTCGTGCAGAGAGTATATACACAAAGATAAGTAAATATGTATATATCTCTTGTCGCAGGCATCATTCGTTGCTTCCATGAATAAAGATATAGCTCAGACGACTCGTAATTGTAACCAAGTTAGGAGCGTGGCGGCGTCTTCGCGTATACTCTGCGGCGCGCGCCGTCACGGGATCCCAAACAATTTTTCAAAAGGCGCGACATATATATTGGGAAAATTTTTTTTATTTCACCCAACCAACCTCACCCCATTGAGAAAAAAAAAAAAAAAGAAAGGAGCCTACACATATGAGAATTCAAGTGCATGTGCTCTGGAGCACACAAAAACAGCCCAATCGACGCGTGTCGAGGCTATCTTTAGGAGCCCCGTCATTCTCAGCCTCTCCGCAGCAACAACAACAGCAACCCCAATCACTACCCTCGCAGATAAACTCGCCAGTGCAAATCACCTCACAAGAGCCAGAATACGAACTGCGCTGCTCGTTGACCCAGGTTGTGCAACAAGACCAGACTTTACAAGACGTATGCGACGACATTTGTACGCGATTTCTAAAGCTGTACCCAGACGACGAGTAAGTTTTTGATGATTTTTTTTTTTTAATACTGCGAAAAAAGCTAACCTTTCATGTAGTCCATTGCTGGTTGAAAAGTTTATGGACGCGTACTACTGCGACCTAGACCCCGACTACCAAGTGCGAGACGTGTTTGAGAATAAGGATACGGTATATATTGTCTCCACGCGGTCCGCGCTAAGCAAGAAACGCAAGCTGTCCAACTTTGAAACGCCGCAACAGCTCCAACAACAAGCCAAACGAAAAAAGCGTCGATCTTCGATTTGGATGGAACGAAGCACGGCTGCTACACAGGACCGAAATTATCGCCCACGCGCCGAGTCCATTGAGCTTGGTGTGGGGCCTGCCTATGCCGAGTCCGAGCAGGAAGTGCCAGAATCGGACCAGGAAGAAGAAGACGAAGAAGGCGACAATTCCATGATTCTACCACCGCCTGAACCCTCCCCAGAAACGCAAAACATTGACCCGCAGAAACCACCATCGCCTTCTCAGCGGCCACTATCAGCGAATGGGCTGGGTAAGGCTGACCTGCGCCCTCCAACCTCTCACGACTCGCCGCAACATGCTAATAATCACAGCTCACCGTCAAATGGTAAGGCCAAAGCCCAGCAACAGAAAAAGGGCAAGGCGAAGGTCATTCCTATCCAGTCTGAACCAGTCGAAACGACCTCCAGCAAGAATAAACGGAAAAGAAAGTCCGCCGCCGGCGCCGGCGCTGTTGCTGCCGATGACGACGGTGATGACGACAATGACGCTGATATCAGCTCGACGGCCCCGAAATTTCCTGTTGCTTCCTCGCCGAACAAGAATATGGATGGCGAGCCCAGTGCTGCCGCTGTTGCGGCAGCCATCACGCCAGTTATTGACTTTAAAGCGCGCATGAACCAACGACTAGCCTCTCTAAGCAGCGCCGACAGTAACACTCCAAACAGTCCAAACACCCCAAACACTGCTAGCACAAGCGACTCGAATAAGCGGAAAAAGAAGCGTGACAAGAAGAAGCAAAAGCACGACGAGGATGATGCCCCTACCACCACCACTGTCGCAGCCGCAGACGATGCGGCGGCTGACCCTGTCGATGCGGTAGCAATTAAACAAGAGAGTGTTTCAAAGCAACAACAAAAAAAGTCTCCCTCACAAGCTGAGTTGAAGAAACGCGCCGCGGCTGAAGAGAAACGGAAAAAACTGGAAGAAGAAAAGAAGGAAGCAGATTTAAAGCGCCAAGAACAACAACAGAAACAAAAGGAGCTAGAAGAAAAACGACAGCACGAATTAAAAGAGATTGAAGAGAAGCGGCAAAAAGAGGAAGAGGAGCAGGCACGGATACAAGAGCTGAACGCAAAACACCAGGAAGAAAAGAGGCTAGAAGCAGAGGAGAAAAAGAAGGCTACCGAAAAAGAAAATCGCGTGGAAGAGGAGGAAAAGAAGCGTGTTGAGCAGGAGGAGGAGGAGGAGAAGCGAGTTGCCGAAGCAAAACGCATCGCCGAGGAACCCCGGGTGGCGGAAGAGAAACGCCTGTCTGAAGAAGAAAAACCCGTCAAGGAGAAAAAAGCTACAGAAGAAGAGAAATCTGCTGAGGAAAAGAAGACGACAGCTGCTGAAGAAAAGAAAAAAGTTGCCGAGGAAAAGAAGAAGGCTGCTGAAGAGAAGAAGAAGGCTGCTGCTGAGGAGAAGAAGAAGGCTGCCGAAGAGAAGAAAAAGGCTGCTGAAGAAAAGAAGAGACTTGCTGAAGAAAAACGACTAGAAAAGCAGCAACAAGCTGAGACTAAGAAACGACTAGCGGAAGAAAAACGGAAAGAAAAAGAAGCCAAGTCTGCTAATACGACAAACAATGTGGACGAAGATGATTCGAAAAAGCAACACCGCGAAGACTCAACATTAGAACAAATTGAAACTGAACGAAAACGGCAAACCGAAGATTTTAAAAAGACAGAAGAAGGGAAAGAACCGGCAGCAAATCAGAAGGAAGAAGAACGCCTCGCCAAAGACGCAGAGGAGTTGAAAAAGAACCAGGTTGCTGAAGTTGAGGCTGAGGCTGAGCGCAAAAATCAAGAGGATGAAGCAAAGAAAGCGGAAGAAGAGCGAAAACGCTCAATCGCTGCCAAACGTGCTGAATCGTTCAAAAAACGACGTGAAACGCTCGACCGGCAACGTGCTGAAGAAGACAAGGTAACTACTATCAAAACACCAAACGGATCACATTCAACTACTAATGGCATTGCCAGTGCCAGAAAGGAATTAAAAGACCAACAGGCACTAGCAGACCAAATATCCAATTCATCAGAAGCCAACGAATCATCCTCCGAAGAGGAGGACGAAGATGACGACGACGATGAAGAGGAAGAAGGTAGAGCTAGCCCTGAACCGCACAAGCGACCACGAGCTGTGACTGCACCATCTGGGAATAACTCGCGGAACCATTCACGAAACCAATCGTCTGGGTCTGAAAAGGGTGGTAATGATGCCAAACCAGAATCACCAGCGGAAGAAACGTCAGCTCCAGTAGCTGTCGCTACACATCCAACTTCCACACGAACCACCACAACGGCCAGCCCACTCCACGCACGAAATTATAAACGAGCTGGTAGCGGGCGGTATTCAGCTGCATCTCCAAACGGCAAGGCTCAAGCCAGTGCTAATACTTCCCATTATCTACCGCAAAGTGCTGAAAAGCCAAAGACGAAAGGAATGAACAGCAAACACAAAGAGAATGATGATGAAGATTCAGCGCCACCACCAGCTACTGCTCCAGCTACCGTCAGGACGGATACTGCCAATGAGGAAGCCCGACAGCGCCGAGCTGCTGCGCCAACATGGAGCTTGTCAATGCTCAATGCGAACCAGTTTGATGTCAACGACCAACCGTCGAAGGATAGCACCAAGCCAGGACCAATGCATAAATCTACCGAATCTAGTGATGACTACGGGGCAGAGGATGGCAGGGATGATGACGAGAGCAGCAGCAGCTCGTCTGCGTCTGATAGTTCAAGCGACGAAGAAAAATCAGATGATGACTCTGTAGTTCCAATGTCCAAACGTGCTGGTGTTGCTGGTAAGGCCGATTTGAAACCCAAAAAGCGAAATTCGGGATTCCAGGCCATGTTGAAGCATGGTTCGAGGAAATAAAACGAGCCCCGTTTTCTGTAATATATTATACTATACTTTCTAATGCCACACATATGACTATTCTATTAAAGATAAATGCGAGTACTACT
>JAJLUJ010000021.1:45800-101412 GCA_030564235.1 Blastobotrys elegans
TGCATTTCCGCGAATGATCGCCAATCGGATAAGGCAAGGTATAAAAGATTGGCTGTTTGTACATATTATATTGAGGAAATGGAGAAATTGTACACCTCATCATGGGACTAGTTACAATTACAGCCACGCATGAGGAAAAGGCCAACGGGGAATGGACAGTCGACAATCTGCGTAAGATTTTGGAAGCCATGCATACTGATGGCATCGCTGTGCTTGAAGGGTTGATTGACCCAGAGCATTTGGACGAGATGAATAAAGTCATGACTGTGGATGCACTCCGAATCCGGAAAAACATTACGCGTTTAAACTTTGGTACGGAAAATATACAACAAGGTCCTCCTCTGCAAGTGAAATCGCTAGTATTTGACGATTTCTTGGTAAACAAGCTGTTGTTTGAGCCCATTCTGCATATTTTAGGTCCAGGAGCGAAATGGGATTTCATCAGCGGTAACACTGCTTTGCCTAAATCCACTTTACGCCAACCAGTGCATTCAGACGACAAATGCCCATACCTCACAAAAACCTACTATATTGTAGCAAACATCCCGCTTATTGATGTGGGTCCAGAGAATGGGTCTACTGAAGTGTGGCCCGGCACACACCAGCTACGGTCGCTGTCAAACTATAACAAAAACAACGCCACAATCCGAGAGGAGTTGTTGGAACATCGTCGTGGTACCAACCCACCTGTCCAGCCACGTGTCTCCAAAGGCTCAATTGTAATCCGTGATTTGACACTGTGGCATTGTGGAACCCCTAATCCATCCGAGGATATCAGATGCATGTCCGCACTGGGGTTTAGTGCTAAATGGTGGAAGAACGACGCCAAGTTTAAAGTACCTACTACTGACCTGCAACAGGACCTGCACCAAAAAGCCGCAGAGTGTGGGATCAGTAGTAGGTCAAAGGTTGTCGAAAATTTTGAGACGGAAAAAGACCTGCATGACTTTAATCTCAACGAAAATCCAATGTGGAAAGGGTATATCGACGGTCCTGTAGACGAGTAAAGTCTGCGTAGCATAATATAGGCGAATATCAATATAGCCCTTTAGTGGTAGAAAAACCCCACCCACGCCAAGATTATTTTACCCCGCTTCCAAACTTTTACCCACCCACTCGCGTATCTGATGCAGCTGTAGACAATATTAACAAGCAACCTCCTTTTTTTATATTTTTTTTTTATATATTTTTTTTATTTTTATTTCTCGCACCCATATCCAAGCCTCTATTGTAAACATGGCGACGGGCCCAAAGTACCACAAAAGCTGCGATTATTGTCGGTATAGAAAGGTAAAGTGTCAAAAGGAGCCGGCATCCGAGTCTTGTCGGCATTGCGAGGCTTGTTCGGTGCCGTGCAATTATTCAATCAAGAAAAAGAGTCAGAAACGAAAACAGAAATCGGCTAGAATAGCAGCCAGTGTGAACAGCCAGCTAGTTGATTCTGATACTAACAACAACACCAACCGGTCAGGATTTAATATCGAGGATGTGGATATTGATTCGTCAATAGCCAACGGTCTCAACTCTTTTTTGGCCACGTCGTTACCAACGCCCGAATTACACGACCAGCATAACCTCCAACACCAACAACCCGTCGACCCAGAGAGCCCGTTTGTGCCATACCATATACAACCCAGTCCTGCTGCGTCTTCGTGTACAAGTAATAATACGAGTGGTACACCGCAAAGTGTAAGCATCTCACCACCTGAATCGACAAGGGAGGGTCGCCATAACCATCATTCAATAAGCCTGGATAGCTCAGCATCGCAATACTCTACTACGAATAACCATGAAACGTCGCCGTTGGGTATGACCAATATCTCTGCAAACCCACGTACTATGGCAAGGAAACGCACCGTGAAAAGTATTTATACCGAATTTGTTCAGCCGTTCACGCCGTTTTTACCCGACAGTTTAATCCTTGATGACGATACGAATGAACTATCCAGGCTGTGCAAGTGCTGTATCAGTCTGAGCGCGTTGACGTCTGCCGAGTATATGGCTCCAGATGCTACTACCGAACTGCTTTTGGAAGTGTGTAACACGCTTCTTCAACAAGAATCAGAGTGGTCAGAGCAGACTATTGCGTCTGTTTTGTTACTCGCGTCACGAAGCATACTGCCTGCTAAAGTGTTTGATCGTTGTATGGAGTCCTTTTCAAACGTAATGTCGCCAATTGCCGGGCGGTTGGACTCCAAAGTTGTGTTGGGAGCAATTGCTGCCGATGCGTGGAACGCGTTGGTTGAATCCCGCCCGCCACGCGTCGACCCATCAATACTAACCGACTTTGAGTTACACCTGCGAGAAGTCGACGATAGCACGTTTGGCTACTACTACCTGTCTCTATCGCAGATCTTGTTGCGCGTTTTATTCTCATTCAATGAACCTACCAGTTCACCGCCAAGCGGGGCGAGGTCCAGTAATCGGGAATGGTGCCAGCAGCGGTATCAATTGCTCCAGTTGGAGTCTGATCTATTAATGTGGCCGATTCGTCTACCCAAACACTTGACGGTGGTTAAAGACGAGATTATCGCGCCAAATGAGGCGGTCATTCTCCATTGCATGCACAATACGGTCATGTTGGCTCTCTACAACCACGCTATGAAATGGCCCGAGACGTATGGCCGTCAAATGGCGATTCTGCCGGTTCCTGGATTGTTGCAGTTTGCTACTGGCATGGCCAAATCAACGTTTAAATGTGGAGGGCATATGTGGCATCGGTGGCCCTTGCTACGGCAGTGTCAGGTGCTGACTGCCCATTACATGCTTGATATGTACAGAACTACCGAGTTTGAATTTTGTAAACGGGCATTGGCATGGTGGGTGGATGATCAAATTGACCCGCCAATCTACAAACGTGTTTGCGATTTATTGGGTAGTAACGATTGGACAGAACATTCCGACGGCGCTGTTGTGTTTTGGGTGTATCGCGATGTTCGCAGCATGTCCATTGATATTTTATTAGCTGATGTGAGAGATAGGAATGAGGGAGTATAAACATGTACATATATTTGTCTTCATATCATATCAATTGTTAAAAACGATAGTGTCGCGCGTCCATTAAAACGGTGTGTATACACGTGTACTATGGTGAAAGATCCTGTCGACAATTTTTTATATTTTTATTTTAATTTGGTTTGTTTTACCAAATTATAACCAGATCTACAATTTAAACATGTTTATTAGTCTCTAGAAGGTAACCCATCTAGCTCGTTAAGCCTGGATATCCTGCCACAGCCGCACGCTGAAATAGTTGGCGCGCGCGGCCCCCCAACTACCCCACTCAGTTTGTTCCCAACCACGGCGTTTCCAGCGGCAACAAGAAAAATGCTCCATACTACGCTCTCGCGGAATTTTATTGATTGTTACCCCACCTTAGGTCTAGGAGCATGGGGTAAAGAGCACAAAAAAGTACCATCCCACCACAAGAGTATAAATACCAGCTCGATATACCTTAATTCCTTGACAACTCTTCAACAAGAATTTAACAAAGAAATATGAAAAGCATCACCTTGAATGGATGGAAATGGCGAGAAGCCGGCAAGGAGGAGTGGAACAAGTGTCAACACGACAAGCCCATTAGCGAAATCTACGTCGACTTGATGGATGCAGACCTAATCCCTGATCCGTTTATCGATCGAAACGAGCGAGATGTACAATGGGTCGCCAGCAAGGATTGGGAGTACAGCGTCGAGTTTGAAGTCGACGACGTGGACGCAGCCCACCACGATCTGGTGTTTGAAGGGCTGGATACCATTGCCACTGTTTACTTGAACGGCGAGAAAGTGCTCCAATCCCAAAACATGTTCCATGTCCATCGTGTGCCTATCACCATTGTTGAGAAAAAGAATGAATTGAAGATTTTATTTGAAAGCGCGTTGAACTACGGCTACAAGCTTGCTGACGAGCGTGGCCACTTGGCGGTATCCAACGGGGACGATACTCGAGCCTACGTGCGAAAATCCCAGTACCATTATGGCTGGGATTGGGGCCCAGTCCTCCTCACCTGCGGGCCATTCAAGCCTATCCATCTCGAATCATACAGCACCAACATTACCGACGTGTTTGTAGATGCTAACGTCCACGAAGACCTCACTGCTGATGTGGACGTCAATCTAGAGGTCAAGACTGACAAGGTTATCCAAGCCAGCGTTGAATTGATCACTCCAAACGGCGAGATTGTCAATACCACAGTGACTGCCCAAGAAACCGGTAAAGTCTCGTTCAAGCTTAAGAAGCCGCATTTATGGTACCCTATCGGATATGGCTCGCCAGACCGGTACACCGTGCGAGTCACTGCCGGAGACCAAGTTGTTGAAAAGCTGGTAGGGCTGCGACGAGCCGAGCTTGTCCAAGAACCGTCAGAGGGCCAGGAAGGTACCAGCTTCTACTTTAGAATCAACAACATTCCAATGTTCAGCTACGGATCCAACTGGATCCCCGCGCACAACTTTTTGACAAAGGTGACTGACCAGGACTATTATGACTGGATCCAGCGTGCTGTTGACTCCAACCAGAACATGATTCGAGTATGGGGTGGTGGTATCTACGAGCCGGATGCGTTTTATGCTGAATGCGACCGAGTTGGTATCATGGTCTGGCAGGATTTCATGTTTGCGTGTGGGCAATACCCATACTACGCAGACTTTCGGGAAAGCGTTTGTCGAGAACTCAATGATCAGCTCGTGCGTTTGCGAAATTTTTGCTCGATTGTTATCTACGCTGGCAACAATGAAGATTACCAAATTGCCGAGGAGCAAAAGCTTAAGTACGACCCAACAGACACCTCTGGGGACTATACCGACACCAATTTCCCTGCTCGAACTGCGTACGAGACTGACATGCCGGAATACGTTTCCAAGTTGACTCGAGTACCGTACCATCCTGGCTCTCCGTGGGGTGGTAGAACATGCGGCGACCCGACTATCGGTGATAATCACCAATGGAACGTGTGGCATGGGTCTCAAGAAAAGTACCAAAACTGGGCCAAGCTGGCCAGCCGGTTCATTTCGGAATTTGGTATGCTTTCGTTTCCACATCGTTCAACGATCGACAAGTGTATTACAGACCCTAACGAACGTTACCCGCAATCCATCGTGATGGATAGTCACTGCAAGGCTGATGGGTCTGAGCGACGGTTGGCGTTGTATGTTATGGAGAATATCAAAGTGACTAGCATGGATATGGACTCGTGGATTTATGCGACCCAATTGATGCAGATGGAATGTATTGCCTATGCATACCGATGCTGGCGACGGGAATGGCGGGGCACGGATAAGCGATATGTGGCTGGCGCGCTAGTCTGGCAGCTCAACGACTGCTGGCCAGTAGCCTCATGGGCAATCGTCGACTACTACGGCAACAAGAAGCTGTCATACTACGCGGTCAAACGAGAATGCGCACCAATCAATGTGGGCATTTACCGGACTACCCCTGAAGAAAAGAAGCAGGATAAGCTTCCAGAACGACAACCTGGTCCTCCCCACGACTTGGTAGACAAGCATTACATCTTTGACGTTTGGGGGGTCAATTCTACTTTGGAAAAGGTGAATGCCGACTTGCAGATTATGGCTTTTGATGTCACATCCGGAAAGCTAGCGAAAGACTGGGGTACCAGCCGGGTTTGTTTGTTGCCGAATCAATCGACAGAGTTCAAAGTTGATTTGGATGTCGATCAAGGTTGGTGTGTAATGGCCAAACTGACCGATCCTACTTCTGGGCGATTGCTTTGCACTCGGGCTGGAGATTGGCCTCAACCTTTAAAACACCTCAAAATGGCGACTGATAACGGCTTGAAGGTTGAGGTGTGTGATGGAAAAGTGGAGGTTACTAGCAACAAACCAGTGAAGGGGCTAAAATTAGAATCATCGATCGATCGCGATGGAGCAACCCAACAACATGTCGATTGGCAGGATAATGGCGTGGACGTTTTCCCTGGCGAGAAGGTGGTCATTTCGGCCCCCGGTTTGAAAACCGGCGATTATGTAGATTACCAGTATTATCATTAGAAAAGAATATTGTATCTGGTATATATATAGACATGTAGAAAATTTAACCCAGGAGTATACGTACTGTCTAGCTAGGGGGGTAAGATGAGGTTAATACCAATATTGTTTTATAAGATAAGGAGTTCATTATAATACCATGGATATAGCGCGCTTCATTAAATGACGGCAGGGGTTAAATTAGGATATATCCTTTTATAAGGGTCAAAAGTTCGCGCGCGCGCGCAAGTCCCTATAGTATATAAGGAAGTCCGTCAATAAGCCGCGCGCATTAAGGCGCCTGTGGTATTATTTCGTCCATGGATCGATAAGGACATTTTCTTCGATCGATGCGATATAAATTAATCATGAATATATATATATATGGCATGGATGCATTGCAGAATCGCGAAATCTGATGAATTATAATCGGCTTATATGTATATATACTGTTGTGCGATCTGTACAGCTTAATATATATGTGTACGGATCGATCCAAGGCTATATTTAGGGGCGTTGTTCTCGTTTGTTTACATAAACAACTAACTGGTCTTTTTTTTTGCGATCTTTCTTTCTTTCGGGGGTCTTCCTCACTCCCCAATGCTGGTAGTTGATGGGTTTTTCTTTTGGTGTATACGGCTTATGCAATGATCCATGCCGAATTTATATATGTCACATAAGGCTTATATATAAGGTATCTTGCATGCAGTGTAGGGATGTTTTTGCGTGATTGAGTGGGGGTGGATGTATACATATATAAGGGGCCCGGGGGTATTAAGCTTGTAGTATACTATAGTCAATTGAAACGGCCCTTGCATGTACGTACAACTTAATAAACTATAGGTTATTGGCCGTACGTAGCTTCGTATTCCATACTTACATGTCTTTAGAGCTCTGCAGACGTAATTAAGTGTATCCGTACTGAAGAAACATATGCCCAGAAGATTGTGCAGAACATTTCGATGATTGAATTCGGGTAAGATCCGTAAACGTGGTACGGATATAATATATTGTTTCTTTTTTTTTTTTTTTTTAAACTAGGAGCTCGAGTTCTTGCCCAAAAAGCAATTTCCTCAAAAACTAGAGCGCGATGGATCTGAAATGGTAATATTGTTTGCTTTTTGGGGGCTAGTAAATGTTTACTTTCTTGGCTGGCCCCGGGGTATTTTTTTTCTCTTCGCTTGTTAACTATACAGGTTGTATCCACTAGTGCTGCAAGATTAATTACTTACTGCCGTTCTTTTGTTTCTTTTTTCTATACGGTCCAGTTTTATATAAAGGCTCAGCTATTTCCCTTCAATTCTCACTCTTATTCTACTTCATTGCATCGCTTTCTTTTTACACGTTCTTTACACACAACTCCCAAGTCACTCGTTATACTATCAACAAATACAATGAAGTTCGCTACCATCGCTCTAACTATTATTTCTGCTGCAATTGTCAATGCTGTCGGTGACACTACTGTTATCCACGGTGATAACGGTGGTGTAGGTGGTAACGGTGGTGATGCTGCTCCAGGCGGGAGTGGTCTACTACTAGGAGGTGCAGGTGGCAATGGGGGTAACGGTGGTGATGCTGGTGGTTCAGATGGACCTATCGCAGTCCCAGAAGACGAGCCATCCCCTGAACCAAGCACTACCGCTGAACCAAGCACCACTGCTGAACCGACCACTACCATCTTGGTTCCACAGACCGAAACCAAGACTATCCCACCTACCACCTCGTCCGAAGTGGAGACCTCAAGCATTGTCCAAGTCGCTCGATCCTCTACTTCAGAGGAACAAACAACTTCTGTTGCTCCAGAGACCTCCACTTCTGCTCCAGCTACCACCTCTACGCCAAAGCCATTGACTGGTACTTGCATTCGAAAGATTGTTACTGTCACTGCCAAGCCAAAGCGATAAATCTTTGACAGCTTATTTTACGAATTGTGTGGGTTTTTATCCACACGGCATGAATTACGGGGTTTCAAACCAAAAACCAAAAAAAAAACACTCCCTCCAAAGGACACTTCCATTCACTCTAGCTTCCACGACCTATATAGTCTTAAAGTTTTTTTTATTATCTTCAATATCATCAATGTTTTTTCTCTTTCTGGTGTTAGTCTTTTTTGTCTTGAAAGAGAAACAATCGTAGACTTTGATTGCGCCTGGTTATGATTAGTACAATTAATGGCCATTAAGCCTGCAGACCAATTGATTAATAGCTCGATCCGATCGCGGCAGGGTGTCATCGGGAAGATCTCAAGCTTATAATTATAGCTTAATGCCTGCGTATATGCATATATATGCATGTTAGACTATAAAGGAGCTAGCTATAATTAAGCTCTTCAAAAAATAACTTTTAATTTTTTTTTTTACCCTCTCCCTGTCACGTATTCGCATATTGCGAATTAATGGTAGAGAGTACGTATACGCGTTTTGGTACTTTTTCGATGTCCTGTCATATTATAAACCGACGGTACATGTGCACCCCAACGGCTTTACTTCATGGGTGGTTTGGAAAATTTCCCGTTCCGCGAGCGCACGCATTGGACGCGTTTGGGCGGTAAGACAGAAGAATAAATTTAAATAAAAATGATTACATAATTTTAAAATTACGCGTTTTTCTTTTAATGGAGGAGGCGGGCGCGGGGATAGAATATATATTCTGTGGTTGGTTTTTATTTACTGCATGCCGTATACTGGGGACCGGTATTCGTCTAGAGCTCGGCCGGGCCCATCTATATGGCCATGGCTGAATTTCCTCGCAGAGCGCTCGCGAGACCTATTCCCGCAGTATGTATTGACCGGTGGCGTCTTTTGGAATGAACTTTAAACCCGGCCGGATCCATTGATCTTTAGATTTGCATATTCCACAACGGCCGAGAGATCTGTATCTGTATACATCGATACTGATATCTATCATACTGTTGGAATGGACTAAAGTAATAAAAGAAATCTATTAAATTTTAGATAAAGAATGGATAGTAGTGGGTAGAAGTCCCCAGCTGGTACAATGTTTATATATATATATGGTTGTAGATGTTCCTTCTGGAGCATTCTACCTGGTTCCAAGTTCCTCCAGTGGTGTTCCATCCAGAACCATCTAGTATATAGTATAGTAGGTTCGCCACTACCTTGGACAATGTTGCCCCGTTGGCTGTGCCGAGACAGTCTAAGCCAACACATACATAGCCGCCATGGATATATATATAATAGCCTTAAGCCCCCGCGGGGTCCGGAATATTAGGCTTCGGTTGGCCCCCGGAGTACGTGAAGTTTTAAAATTAATTGGCAAGCCACAGCTGGTACAGGCCTATGTAATATTTAATATACGGAAATACCAGCCGGTATATATATGCATGTTTGCAGCTGACGGTCTGTACCCCGTATACAGCGCTAGTGTTAGTATAGTGCGACCGATAATTAACTTAAATACCCAGATATAGCGCTGCCATTATACTTGGAATAATAAATGCATCGCATTAATTTTAACGACGCTTATATTCCACATGTCAATAATCTAGTAGTACAACTACTCTACGTGTTGCACTAGGCGTTGTACTGAATGGGGAGGGTTCTAAGCGTATATATACAACATGTGTATATCCATGGATGGCCGGTATACGCGTTTACCGGACCGTGCAGCAAAAACTGACCGGTCGACATCGGCCAATGAACTCTTTCCTTCGATAGACCCATGAGATCGGAATTAATTAATGTCTACACGCGTGCGTACGCGCCTAGGCTTTTAAAGAATTTAATTTAACGTACGCATTAGCCGATATCGGTTAATTTATAATATAAAGTAACGTATTCAAATGTGTTAACTGATAGGCCGATTCTCGGCTTTACAGCCGATCGGTTTCTACGATGCCGTACGGATATATGGATATCGGAATGGCGCAATTGGCTATGCATATTAACGCTTTGGTTTATATTTAGATCTCAGCCAGAATTCGGAAGTTGAATCGATTATAAACAAGTTGCAGACCCAAACCGGCCGGTGTTCACATAATGCCTTAAATTTAAATGATCACTCAATCGCGATGTCCAATTAATTTTAGTGAGCACAATTGGTTAATCTGGCTAGAGCATTATAGACGATATAGCTTACCCGTTTTGTTTTGCAATCATGAATTAGGGTTAACGTCAATCAATTGGTCTCGAGAGGATAATTTTTGAGTTCGGGACCGGTGACATACATTACACTTTTCCTAAAACTAGTAAAGCACTTTAGCATATAAGGTATAAACTTCTAGATAGAATTACTCAATGTGCTTATGTATACAAGCCCGCTCATATCGATCTTCGTCTAAATCGCGATGATTTGTAGCGATATGCAAGTCTAATGAGCACATATATATAACGGTGTCTGATTACTAACCCCTAAAACATAAACACCCGATGGTACCGCGGTACCCATGCACATTCCATAATAAACGAGGACTTTATATATTGGAAAGAGCTTTTGTAACATTATTACGAAGGTATATTTTACTTGCCGAGAATTTTTTGCTGTTCCGAATGTTTCTTCTCAAACATCTCGATGCGCTTTTGGCTATCATACATCTTCTTGGCCAGGTAATCAACACGCGTCCTAATCTCGCTCTTGTTTGGCATCTGGTAGAGCTGGACAAGTTCGTGCTCGTATTTTTTGATCGAGGCTTCCTCTGTAGCAATTAATGTATCAATCAGACTGCTTTCCATCCAGGCGTTCAAGTTTTTGTCGGCTACTAGAGCTTTAAACGCGCCTTGGTAGAGCGGTTTGCCCGCTTTGATGGCACGGACTCGCCCGCCCACCGACTTCATGGTGATCATTTCAGCCCGTTCAAGCTCGGATAGGGCTTGTTGCTGGACCGGGGACGAAAAGTTTGTATCGTTGGCTAGAACCTCCATAGCCAGTTCTGAAGTTGGTGTTTCCATCACAGGCTTCTTCTTGTCGTCGTTATCAAAACCGCCAAACAAAGAGGAGGAATGTGGTTCCTTCTTCTGAGAGGCTTCAGCAGTGGCTAACAGCTTGATCAGTGTCCAAGCTTGTTCTTTGGTCCACCCACCGCTTGGTTTCATAACGTACATTTGCAGAACCTCAACCTTTGCCTGGTCAATCATATCGTTCAATGCCTCGTGTGGCGTCTCACCTGATTTCAACCGCCGAGCAAATGCTTGCAAGTCGGTCATTCGTCCACCCAACGGCTTCAACGCTTCATCTAAACCTTCAAATGAGACTTTCTGAACGTCTTGTTTCTTTTCATTGTCATCTTCACTATTTTCCGGTTCTGGGGTTTCAGTGTTAAACTGTTGACGGACAAATGCCTTGGCGCTTTCTGTATTGGCGTCTCCAACTGGCAAGAGCTTGAAGATTTGGTTCGGCAGCGCTTCATTGAGCAGGTTTTCGTAGCCCACGTCGTCTGTGACTACAAGCACATGAGCAATGTTAGCCTGGATTAGCTGACCGGCCCATTCAACCACTTGCTGGTATACAAACGCGTTTGGGTCTTCAGATTTGGACACCAGGTTGTTGATGACCACAACTGGTCGGTGTTCAGGGTGTAGCTGGAGGTAGTTTTCGCTCGACTCGTCTGGATCCTGCTTCTTTTCCAGTGCAGTCTCACTAATGGCAGTAGATGCGGTGCTCAACATATTCTTAAACTGAGTCTCCAAGCTCTCTGCGAACCCAGTCTTTTGTCCCGTCAAACCTTGAACAGCCAAATCCAGGAATTGGGTGATTGAGTTCATCCACGGGAAGACTGGGTAGTAGCCTAGAGTAGCCGCGACTGTTTTTACAAACCCAGAATCGGTACGTTGTTTGACCATCGCGTCGCAGTCGATAGTGAGCACATTCTCGCGAGAGCTTAGGGTGTGCTTGAACACCAATTCCTGTTTCCCCGAGCCTCTAGGACCGTGAACTACAATAAACGTGTTTGCGCCTTCATCAATCCATTGCTTCAGAGTGGAGATGGCGGTTCTTCGTTCTTCCCATAGGTTCTGGAACGTGTCTTTTGAAGACTGAAAGAACCCAAAGCTTTGGATAGAGCCTCTTAAAGACTTGACAACCCCGCTGACAACACTGATAATTTTCTTTCGGATCCAGTTTAACGTGGGGCGCTGCTCCAAGGCCATCCATTTACCAGTTAGCTTGTGCCGGATAAACCACACCCGAATCGGTTCGAAAATTACCACAGCAAGGGTTGCTAGCAAAGCTACCAAGATTGGGATAACGATACGGGGATGTTCCACCACCCAATCCTTGATCATGTTTTTTTTATCAAATGGTACGAACCGAACGTGGATTTTCGTCTTTCCGTTACGTAAGCTTAGTCCATTCACGCAATTCCGGGCTGTAGCAGCGTCGCTTAGCCGTGAGAAGGTTATGACTGCATTTCTTGGGGCAGTGTCTCCAGGACTCGGTGGCTGGATATCAACAATCGGGCCGTACCGCCGCAGCACCGAGTAGAGAGCTTCCTGGGACAAGTCATCGCCGTGGAACGCCACCCGAACCTTATTGGACTGAGCACGCCGCAAATCCTCAATCCACGGGGTGCCTCGTACTGGGAAGACACGGGCTGGCTGGAATGGGTTTTTGAACCATGGCCGGTACCCCTTTTGCTGGGCGTATTGCTGGATCAGTTCTTGCTGGGCGGCATGCGGCGTCATTGTAGTGGTCTCGTCCACTGCAAATTTGACAAACACACCACCGTCCTTTTCACGAGGGATCACCTTAGAGATTGTCACTGGAAAATCTTGAGGGATGGTCTTTTCCCCCAACACCTTGGCGAGTGTTTCTGAATTGAGACGGAGCACTCGGTTCATGAACCAACTCACTTGCTCAAATTGCGAGATTCGCGGGTAAATGTTGTCAAAGTAGAGGACGGTCTCGTTTTTTTCCCGTTCAATCATACCGGTGGTGATCTCCAGCTCGTCACTGTCGCTGTCCATTGTTGACTTTTCCGACTCGCTCAACTTGCTTGCTTCTTGAAGAGTGGGCGAGGTCGTGCTCTCCCACCGTCGTAATGGCTTTGGGTGGAAGCTATTGACAAGTCGCATCCCACCCGGCCTGATCAAAAACCGTGGTTTAAACATTATCAAAAAAAAAATATAAATATAAAAAAGCTTGTCCTTGTGTTTGTTAAGATGGAAAGAAATCAATAAAAGTCCAGCCACACCAATTTATGCGGTGGTGACACAAAGGGATCGAAATCCCCATTGTTTTAGCTAAAGCTTGGGGGAGGATTAATACGTGCGGCTTTTTCCTTTTCTTTCCTTCTATTACGGTGTATACAATCTAACAACGTTCAAATACTTTATACAACCCGGGGAGGCTAGCCACCTCGACGACTGACGACCCCATCTCAGTTGGCGCAGTTAGACGGCGCTTTGCAGTCGGGAAGACTACCTGTTCAAGCTGGGTTGCCAGGGCGACGCGATCAGCTTCGTACTCCGGGTCATCATCAGGTAAGGATTCAGGACAGTGCATTTCGGCAAGCTCGGTGATGATGGTTTTTAAACAATCCTCTTCGTCGTTCCAATCGGCTTGTGAGATTTTGGCAAAAAAGTTTGGCAAGTTGGCTGGTGGTGGGTTATAACCGGACAACAAGAGAGGGATTGTAGTCAGCAGTAAATCGTCATCATCATTTTCATCCTCGGTAAACGTGATTGAAAAGTACTCGGCAAGCATTTCACGTTTGTCTTCTAGTTTGAAAAGCTCAACAACAACGCTGATGTCATCATCATTATCCATCTCTAGTTTTAGCAGCTGGCGCAATGACAGCCCCTTCTCCAGCTCAATCTTACCGAAATTGCCAAACTCGGACAAGACAATTTGGTAAAACAGTTCCTGGCACATTGCACCATAATCCACCAGATACAGCTTGACCGAATGTTGCAGAGCAGACAGTCTCCGTGTGTAGTCTACTACCCCGATATGAGTATGTTCAGCAAAGATTTGTGTCAGTGAGCGATGAGCTTTGTCAATGACCTGTTGACGGATTTTGGCAACTGATGAGAGCCGGATTGGTTTGTAGGTTTTTTTTTCCGACCCGGATGCTTGCGAATTGGATTGGTTGATGCGCTGTTGGGACCCAAACATTGCGGTGATTGTGGGTTGGTTGAAATCCGTCCGGACTTGGTTATAAGCGTATGATTTGGGGGTGGTGTTGGTACTAGACGATGACGCACTACTGGCGATTTTAGGTGCTGCTGCCCCGGGAAGCACAGTCTGGGTTTTGAAGGCCCGGCTACTATCCACCTTGCTCAATGCTTGCTGAACCTGCAAACATACATAATCGACAACCTCTTCTTCATTAGCGAACCGAACCTCTCGTTTAGTTGGGTGAACGTTGACGTCAACATTTTCTGGGGAGATTTCCAGCGATAAATATACAAACGGGTATCCGCCTTTTGGCAGGAACGTGGAATAGACTTGCGACAACGCCCGCCGCAGCGGCTCGCACGTGACGAGCCGGTGGTTGATGAACATGATATACGGCATTGATTTCTTGGACGAGTAGTTTGCGTTTGTGACTTGACAGCTGCCACGCACGACCCCATGCTTTTCATTCGCGTGGATCTCAACCTCCATCAGCTCGTTGGCGATTGATGAGCCGTAAAAGGAACGGATCCGGTCCACTACCGACCAGTCTTTTTGAATGGCTAAAGAAGGGTGGGTGTCACCGGCTCGTTTACAGCTCATACCGATACCAGTCGAATGGATAGCGTATTTCCCCGTCACGTCAAGCACCTTTTGGTACTCTTCGTTGCTGTTTCGAAACGCCCTTAGCCGGGCTTCATAGTTGAAGAATAAATCCTCAACGGTGATTTGGGTCCCAGTGTTGCCAGCAATCGCTTTGGGGTCTTCTAGCAAGCTGCCGTCGGAGTAGCGAGCTCGATACGCGCAGTTTGAGTCTGGCTGTTTTGTAGTCACTGATAGATGCGCAATGTGGGATATGCTGGCCAGGGCCTCCCCTCTGAACCCGTATGTGGCGATGGATTCTAGATCGTGGAAGCTGGTGAGTTTGGACGTGGTATGCCGCTCGCATAGAATGCCTAGATCGTCTTTATTGATGCCGCTGCCATTGTCGGTCAGTTGGAGTAATTTCAGCCCACCGTCTTTGCAAATCACGTCGATTCGGGTGCTTCCCGCGTCTATAGAGTTTTCCAGCAGCTCTTTCAGCGCGTTGGACGGGCCGATAATGATCTCTCCAGCGGCGATGCGGTTGACCACTTTGCTGTCGAGCTTCTTGATCCGTGATTGTGCCATGAGTGGTGTAAGAAAATTAAAAGTGTAAAAAAAAAAAAAAAAAAACGCACCTTTTCTTCACAACACGACTTTTTCTCGAGCGTTTAACATACCAGTACGAATACCGACGTGATACGCTTATTCTACCTTACTAATGAATGGACATACCCCCAACTACTATCAAGAAGCGCCTCCTCCTCCTCCACCACTGCTGCCGACACACCAACCACCACGCGACAACATGATTATGGTAGCGTTGACGCAGATTGTGTCTGATATCAACTGGTTGAATTGTAAAGTCGACCATTTGGATACCACGTTGACCGAGATGGGCGTTAAACTGGACTGGCTGTGGAACCATCAAATGCGCGGTAATACCACGACCTATACCATCGCCACACAAGAGCCATCGCCGGCTAGTACCGAGACTGATACCAAGCCCAAGGCGGAGATTGAAAAGAAGCCTAGTAGTAAGAAGGCAAAGCACGCCCCGTCAGAGCCGTTTTTCATGCACCGAGATATCACGCGGGATATCCGGTTAGCCTACCAAGAGTGGAACGTTGGTATCAATGGACAGCCGTCGGTTGTGCAGATTGTAAGCGAATCTAAACTGGGTATTGTTGCGTGCTGTGGTAGTTTGGCAAACTATGGTTGGTACAAGCGACGAAAAGTCATTATGGAGGAGATTACTTGGACCGGCCGGTAGTGATCGAATCGTGTTTGCGATATATTGAGGAGCAGGAGTTGTCTTCTCTAAGTGCATTGTACAATGTCATCACGCTGGGAAAGAAGGAATACCAAACTCGTATTCTGCAGCCAGTTGTGGATGGACTGTTGCCGTAAGCGTGTTGTTTCTATCTATGGTGTTAATTTAAGACACGCGCTTCAGCCGCATTCAAGAAAAATATTTCTGAACGGTGTTTTTTATACACTTCATCTTCGTTTATAAATACAAGGTTTCAACAACCACTGCCCCTCAGGCCGGGTTTCTTCCTTCTCGTCTATAAACTTTTTATTCCGTTGTTGCTTTTCCATTCTCTTTTCTTCTCGTTCTCGAGCAATATCTTTTGGAGGCTTGAAAAATTCAAACCGGACAAACATTTTGTTTGAATCGTCAGTAGTCTTGTGCAGCAAACCTAGGTCCTTCATGACGCCAATAAACTTGTACAAATCATTGTCAACAAACCGGCTCTTAATCTCGGCGATCCAAATCTCCCCCTTTGGTTTCAGAATCCGCAAACCTTCTTTGATAAAGTCCAAAAAGTTTGTGCCCATCAGAGCCAAGCAGAACACGACTACATGGCAGCTTTCATCCTCCATTGGGACGTTCTTGATGTCTGCTTTTGTAATTCGGTCGTTGGCTGCTTTTAGATCAAAACTGTGGATTTCAAAACTCGCCTTTTTGCTCTTGCCATGGCCTTTAACTTTTGCTAATTCGGCGGCTAGCTGTGCTTCGCCACATCCCATATCAGCAAACACAATTTTTCCGTCCTTGTCACCCGGCAGCCCACCAGGAGCCGCAACCGGTTTATCCAACCTCGACTTGACCTGTTTGATGAAGGTATTGACAGGGTTCTCAGGCCATGTCTGGACCTGGTTTCTGAATCCGTTGTGATACTCTTCAAACATTTCCGGGTTTTGATCCAGCATTTTGACAGCATCGTTGGATTTGATTGTGTAAAGCTGCTCGTTGATCCATCTGAATCGCGACCCAGCCAATTTCTCCCGCATCTTGAGCTGAAGAGGTGTCAAGTTTTTGGGAGCTGCTGGCGCTGGCGGTGGCGCCGTATCAACTACATTTGGTTCATCCTCCACTTTTTTTTGTTTCTTGGTAGACTCTTCCTTTGCAACATCTCGTTTCCGTTTCGTTGGTACCTCGTCGTCGTTTTTCTTCACCGGAGGTGCTGCACTGGTGGTGGTGGTGGTGGCAGCAGCACCTTTCTTCTTCTTAGCATCCCTCTCCTTGTTCTTTTCCTTCTTTTTAGGTGCTTCTTTAGCCACCTTTTTAGGCAGCGACCATCCTTCAACTTGGAACATTATTGTGTGTGCTTGTTTTGATGATGCAAAATTTTCGAGAAAAAAAAAAAAAAAAAAAAAAGTTGATGGACATATGCACGGCTGAAGTGTCGGAATTCCGGGATTAAGACGGCGCGCCCCTCCCTTCTTATTGGGAGAGATTAGGGTATTATTAATCTGCCGTCATACACAGCATATGGGCTTGAGTTTGGTGCCGTTAGAAGTGCTGGTGCTGGTAGCAGAGCACCTTGATCTGACCAGTATCGTGGCTTTACAGACATGTTCCAGCCACTTCCGCAATGCGTTGATGCGGACGTCATGGCGTCACCTCCACCTAGACGTGATTGATATTGGCGACCCACCGGAGTACGAAAACACTCTGCTCAGCAACACGGAAAAGGACGACGCGTGCGATGAGCGGTCTTTCCTTTCGCACCGGTTTGACACGTTTCAGAACAAGTGCATGAAGATTGATCAGAGTAGTCTGGCTTCGTTTGCAGCAGCGATAGTGGATGGGTCAATTTCCACTGCCCTCCCTCTTGTCAAAGTGCTGACTCTAGAATCGCAATACTTCCACCCGAGGCCGGAAACACCACCCATGGACCAGAAAATCGCGTCGTGGGAATCCTCCAACTTTGATATCACAAACTGGCTGTTCACAAGATCACTTCCCAGCTTGTTAACGGGACTGAAACTCATTGAACTGTTTGTAGAAGTGGACCAGCTGGATACAGTCCCGATCGTGCATGATTTGCTGTCCAGGCTGCTGCTGCTGCCACATGGTAACGTGGAGATACACGTTAGAGTGGAAGGGCAATGGAGGGGTGCGGCACCAATCCTCCCTCCTCATGTCATGGACCACGTTACAATTTTTAAATGGGTTTGCCGTCGGTTCCCTCATGATGAAGGGGTGGATGCAGTGAGGCGGATTATAGGCAATGATACTCTGCCACAGTCAGTGCGGCGGCTCGAGCTGGTAACCAGCGTGCCGACCACTCTCGACAGCCGTGATTTGAAAGCGTTTTTGTCGGCTTCTCTCGTGCAAACTTTAATCCTGGCGCCTATTGATGTGGATAATCATCTCGGGATTGACTGGCTGCCGGATACAGTCGAGGATTTGGCACTGTTTGATTGTAAAGGCGACGCACCAGCCATTGATGCCACGAATATTCGCTATTTCATTGCCAATTCACTGACGGGTTCGATATTCTCCAGGTATTGTTTCCACCGGCTCGAGCGGCTATACCTTAGTGCGTATACGGGGCAGTTTGAAATTGATCTTGGCGCCGTGAACCTAAAACAGCTACGGTGCGAGTACATGGACCCAACCTTGATCAAAAAAGTCTATCGCCCGGGTATAAAGTCTGTCACTGTTGAGTACCCAGGCTCCGAGCTCGGTGCGATAGAAGGGACCGAGGAAACACCAAAGCAGCTCGCCGACCTGTTCAAGATTATGCACGGCTTGGAGTTTGTGCTGCTGGATGTAACGTGCTTGGATACGAGAGAGCTGCTGCTAGGGTGTCTACACGGTATTGTTTCGCAGAACCCCGGCGTTGAGCTGTACGTTCAAGACATGACAAAACCGCGGCACGCATCGTGGCTGGACCCCGTCGACCTTCTCCGTGACGCGTATTCAACGGTCCACCCATCCGGAAAGTTTGTTTATAAAGCTGATACATCTGAACTCTCGAGGTATAAGGTTTGACAGAGGGGCGAGACTCTTTTTCTAGATTACAAATGGTAAAGTTTTAATATATATATATATAAACGTGATCTTCATTTCTTCATTGATCTAGTATACCTGCAATACAAACATGGCGAATTTCCCATACGAGATTTGGCTAATGGTGTTTCACGAGCTTGATTCGGTAGACGGACTGGTAGCTGTCTCCGAGACGTGCCACCTCTTCCATACCATCGTCACCTCCCACCGCGAGTCCCTATACAAACACGCCATGCCGAAGGAGAGCCAGCTGTTGACTGCTGATGTGGCTGATGAGCCGTGTTTCAACGCTTGTAAACGGTTCAGACAGTTTGGTAAAACGTTCTCAAACTTTACGAATATTGACACCGGGAAGCCCATGCAGCCTATCATCAACGAGGCGGCCAGTCCCGTCACTTTCCAGCATCAGTTCAAGACATATGTTCGTTGCAACCCGGCGCTGGCCAAGTTCCGTGCTGAGGTGCGGTACAAGGCAGACAACAAGCTGTATTATTATACAAACAGGCATGAAAAAGAGCAGGTCTCGATTGTGGATTTGGAACACGGGACGTTTACTATCCAGCCGTTCCCGTGCGACAAAGATGACAAGACATTGATACATATCCGAGACGGCACTGCGCAGTTTGCGCCACGCATGTTCCATATCAACAACACTCATTACTACATGTCGCGGCAGGCCAGCTCGCCAGATGTTTACCTCCTTTCCCCGCAGGATTCAAACCGTCAGCCGCCGCGCAAACGCCTCATCTCAGTCAACATGCAGTCATTGGTTGCGACTCAGTTTTCGGTGAGTAGTGACTGTGTGGAGGTGAAGACGCTGGTTGGGTGCGGGTTTTACGTGGAAATTGGCGTGTATGAGATACGCGTCGTTAACTATCATACACAGGAGCTGGTGGCCGTTCACCAGACGCTGCCAAGTACAGACCCGCAGACTAGGTATACGGTTGACGCTCACAAGTACCGCGACTATGCGCTGTGTCATGGGTATCTGCTCTGCCTCAAAGATTATACCAAACTCTACGCTCTCGACCTATCCCGACGGAATTCCTGGAAGTTGTTTGCTCGGCTTAATAACACTAGAAATAACCACATCAGATGGCGGTTTTCAAAACAGAGGTATGGCGAGCATGATGAGGACAGTATAGTCACGCTGAGTGGCGACCATCCTCCTCTAATCTGGCCGTTTACTGCATACATTGACTTGAAAACTGGTCAACACCAAGTGTACGCATTGAGAGGGAAACGTGGGTTACAGTCGTACAACCAGAGCGTGGGTAGACAAGCAATCCCGTTGAACAGGTTTCTGGCGTCTGGTCCGTGGGGTAGCGAGATTCAGAAAGGAACGTGGGTGGTGGACAACAAAGGACTTGTCCGGTTCTACTCTGAAGAATGGATTGATGATTTCAGAATCGCGTTCAAACGACGGGGGTTTAAACCAGGCCAAGTTTGCCCGCTTGGGTTGCTTTAGTCTTCTATAGTACGTGCCGCTGTATAAAAAATCTGGTCATTTTCGAAGATCTCCCAACATCAATCGCTTTCTTCCCAAACCGGAGTTTTTTAACACCCCCCATTCCATTCATGATATATCTAGATCGTGATCATTCGAGACCGAACCACCCACTCTATTAAATTTGGAGTTGCATGCAATCGTGAATTTTTGTTAGTTAACTCAGATTGATTGAGATAAGCGCGCTGTGAATTATTGCGAAATGTCTCGATCCAATCAGGCATTGTTTCACTTATTTCCTTCTATAGATAGCTACGGCTGCGCACGCGCCCCAGTTAACCTTACATTTATGCATTATGCAGGATGAAATGTACGCGCGTGCAGAATTCGGTGGAAGCTTAAGTCAATTGCGTACTCGAGTCTTATATCTATAGATGTTAGACTAGGATAGTCAATCGCCGCGGAAACCAGGGTTAATATTAATACGAGATTTCGTCTGTCCATTAATAATTATAATCAATTGCGATGAATTGGGTTATATATAAACAATGGATTTTTTTTGCACCGTTTCCGCCATGATTATGATTGAATTCATTGCAATCGATCAATTAATTGCACATGTGGCTAAAAAAAAAAAAAAAAAAAAAAAAAATCCCGCGCGCATTCCAAAGTCACAAGTTTGGCTCGGTCTCACGTCCTTCTCTCAATGCCTCGATATATAACTCAGCCGAGAGACCTGATTCTCTGAGTTAACCTGAACCCGAACCTGACTGAGCCTTTCCCGGCGCCCAATTGGTTAATTAAGCTCATGCCAAAAAAAAAAAAAAAAAAAAAAAAAGAAAGGGACGGTAAGATTAGCCATATGATATCCCTTAACCGTATACATATTTGGGCTTTTAAATTTCGAACCACACAATTTTTTGGAACTATTCTTAGCTAGACTAGCGCTATATATATATATACGCAATAGAAAAATTACATGTATGAAACGATCGGCCGCTGCATCATTAAGCTTAACACTGAAGCGCACCATAAAACCCAGCCAGCTTAATTTAGTAGCGCGGATGGGGTGGGTGGGCGCCGCCGGCCGACCGGCAGCGCTGTAAAATTCTTTCACCTTCAAATTTTTGCCCTCACAACATACACACACACACACACACAAAAGCCTAAACTCCTCATTATTGTACACTATCTACATTCACTCCAACCCCCCCCTCCAACGACAATCTCCTTTCACACACTCATCCACTCGCCCACCCTCTCCAAACTCCCCCATCAAACCCTGGCTATTTATTCTCCCCCGACTAGATAACCACCGAGGAGTGATTACCGACAACGAAAGCGAGAACACACGAGTGTTTGGTAAAACCCAACAGCAAGGACGGGAAAAATTCATTAGACAAGCATTCAAATTTTTCTTCTCTTCTTTTTTTTTTATATTTTTGTCCTCCTTTCATTAACAAACAAAGGGGGTAAAAGTCTCGAATACCTTTGACGAGACGACGAGAGTGTGTTGTATTTTTTATTTTTATACACGCTTTACGAACAAGCGCACCAAGAGGCCATTATAAAAAAGGGACTCAATTATGCTGCCAGATTCTCCGCCAGTTTTGACCACGACATTTGATCACGACGACACGAACATACAAGACGTGGTTTATCCCAACACGGTAAATTCCTCGGACGAAATAACGGCTGACGATTACGAGCGCACTTCGTCGGCAAGATCCATGTCCTCTCTGGCCACCAGTGTCGACTCTGAGTGTGACGCACGACATGATGAACAAGTACAGCGAATAGACAACAGTAACGGGTACAGTGGCAGCAGTAATAACAATGATGAGATGGGAGGGTATTTTGACAAGCCGGCGCTAACGAGCACGGCGACGACGCCAAATACGCTTACCCCGATAAAGAATCGACTGCTGACGATACCGAACGGTACCGCTGCTAATACTCCTACCGCTACCACAACTACTAACAACAAACCTGCATTAACTAATCATCAAAACAATTCGCATACACAGCTGTCGACGACACCGTCCAACGCAAGCACTAGTTCGTTGCCTGCGCTGGGCCAGCGGTCGTCGTCGACTTCGGCCATTTCTCGCCAGCCGAGTCAGAACGGCAAGGCTGCTGCTGCTGCTCCTGCGACGGTGTCAATGCCGCCGCCAGCCGTTAATAACAACAACAATAGTAAGGCTGCTAAGCGCTCGTCGGTGTCTAGCCAAGTCTCGAACGCATCTGGACATTCAATCCACCGGGCCTTGACGTCTACTTTTAGTAGCAACAACCAGCACAACATCCATCATCACCGGCCCTCGTTTAGCTTTTCGCGGCGGCGGAGTCTGATGGGCCAGGGCGTGTCTACAAACTCTGTACATATGGACGAGAGCAGCGTGTCTGCGCAGGATATCGAGCGGCTTCGGGAGATGATTGTAGCTCAGCGGGAGAGTAAAAAAAAACGGCGCGAGTTTATGGAGGATGAGCGGGTGTTGGTCGGGACAAAGGTGTCTGAAGGCCATCAAAACTTTGTCACTGCGTACAACATGCTGACTGGTATTCGAGTGTCAGTGTCTCGGTGTAATGCCAAGGTGGCTCACGAGCTAACCCACAAGGACTTTACAGCGCGCCATAAGCTGGCGTTTGATATTGGGGGCAATGAGCTGACCCCTAGTGCGCGGTACGACTTTAAGTTTAAAGACTATGCCCCGTACGTGTTTCGTCATTTGCGCGAGTTGTTTCGTTTGGACCCGGCCGATTATCTCATTTCGCTGACGAGCAAGTATATTGTCAGCGAGCTGGGGTCGCCGGGCAAGTCGGGCTCGTTTTTTTACTTTTCTCGTGACTACCGCTTCATTATCAAGACGATCCACCATTCTGAGCACAAAATGTTGCGCAAGATTTTAAAAGACTATTACACACATGTCAAGGATAACCCGAATACACTCATTTCGCAGTTTTATGGGCTACACCGTGTCAAACTGCCATTTGGAAGGAAGATTCACTTTATCGTCATGAACAATCTGTTCCCGGCGCATCGTGATGTGCATCGTACATATGACCTCAAGGGGTCGACACTAGGCCGGTTTTTGACGGAAAGTGGGAGTGGGAGTGAGAGCAATGAGGTTGATGGTGATGAGAATGTGGTTGACGACGAGGAGGCCAAGCGCCGCCGCAGCAGCCGCAGCGTGGTGTACAAGGATCTCAACTGGCTCAAGCATGAAGAGAGTATCCGGCTTGGCCCACAAAAGCGGTCTGATTTCATCACCCAGCTTGAGATAGACGTCAAACTACTGAAGCGGCTCAATATTATGGATTATTCCTTGTTAATTGGTATTCACGATCTCAACAAGGGCAATACCGAAAATATCCGCGACTCAACCTTGTCGGTGTTTGAACCGAATGGTGAGCGATCGAGTGTAAATTCTGCTGCTGCTGTTGCTGCCGCCGCCGCCGCTGATGCTGCGTCATCATCGGCTACCAACAAGCGGAAAGTCGCGGAGCTGCGGAAAGCGCTCAATGCGACTTCCCCGACTGCGTTGAATGCAATTGATTTTGCGTTTGACGAATGCATGAGAAGCGACTTTACGTTTTATGCTGATAGTGGCGGGTACCGGTCGACTGATGACAATGACGCGCCGCTAAATGAGATTTATTATCTGGGGATTATTGACTGTTTAACGCCGTATACATTTTCCAAGCGCATTGAAACGTTTTGGAAGGGTTTGTCGCATACCAGACCGTCAATCTCCGCCATCCCGGCCGGCGAGTACGGCGACCGGTTCTTGAGCTTTATAAAGTCGGTGGTTAGCCAGAAGAAGAAGCTGAATGAGGAAAATGCGCATTTTGATACCGCCACGGATAACCCTGGTGCTCCCGATGCTGCTCCACAGTCTCAGGCTACTCAACAAGCTCACCAGTTGCCGGCAGTGACTGAATCCAGCACTGAAACAGCTATTCCGGTTAGAATGACATGAATATAAAATAAAAAAAACCAGAAAATAACCAAAAAAAAAAAAAAAAAAGTAGCTATATATAAAAAAATCTTCTTAATAATTTCGTACGCGGCGGCTGCAAGCCAAATTTATAAGCACAACAACTCCCAGTTAAAACGCCACCCCACACACACACACACCTCTCTCAACCTCAACCTCAACCTCAACACCCAATAAAAACAAATGCTACGAGGACTAGCCAAAGAGTTGGTATCCGCACGGAAACCAATCACCCCATTGCAATTCTCAAACCTGCGGAAGGACGCCAACGCGCCACGGGTTGTGCCAATTGACGGGACGTGGTTGCTGAACCCGGCTGCTCAAGCCAACGGCAAAACCGGTGCTGAGCTGTATGCTGCTGAGCGGATCCCCGGGGCACGGTTCTTTGACCTTGAACAAGTGAAGGATGGGACAAGCCCATACCCTCATATGATCCCGGACAAGAAGACCTTTGACCTCGAAATGAGCCGTTTGGGAGTTGAAAACAATGATTTGCTAGTAGTCTATGACGCCATTGGCAACTTTTCGGCACCACGTGTCTACTGGATGTTACGAGCCTTCCAACATACCAATTCCCTCCTACTCGACAACTTCCCGCTCTACAAGAAAGAAGGCTACCCGGTCGAGACTGGGAAAGCCGCTGAAGAATCGACCGCTACAGACTACCAATCCCCAGGACTTGACAATGATAGCGTGATTCTGTATGACGAGCTCGTGACAGTGGTGGTTGATGGTCAGTCCAACTATAACATGATTGATGCGCGACCTGCCGAAAGGTTTGAAGGCACTGTTGCAGAGCCACGGCCGGGATATGCTAGCGGCCACGTCCCAGGCTCCAAATCCGTGCCGTTTGGGACTGTACTAAACGCTGACAAGTCGTTCAAATCCGTAGACGAGATTGCCGCCGTCTTCAAGGACAAGATTGATCCTAGCAAAGAGACTATCGCCATGTGCGGGTCGGGCGTGACTGCTTGTATTCTAGAGTCTGCCCTGAACCAAATCTCGGACAAGAAGGTGCGAATCTACGATGGATCTTGGGGCGAATGGGGGAAGCGTGCCGATCCAGCCACCATGGTGGTTCAAGGAAAAGAAATGTAAATTAAGCGTGCCGTTTTTGATTAAATATAGTATTTTTTGTTGTTGCTGCACTTTTCAGCAACATGCAGACGATTTGGTTTGTTTGTTTTTGTTATTGACTTGTAGATTGATCTGGCCGGAGCCGTTTTGGTTGACTTTAATGCCGTGCGTCTTGTCGTTGAGGTCGTATCTGCCTTGGACGATTTTGGAGTGGATTTGGTTGGCAAGCTGGGTGTATGCATGCACCACTTGGTCGCCAGTCTTTGCTGATGTTTCAACAAACTCTTCAATGCTGTTTTCGGTAGCCCACTGCTGGGCCTCGGCGGTAGTGACTTCACGTTCCGCGTCCAGATCCGTCTTGTTACCAACAAGACATATACTGATTCCGTCTTCTTCATTCACCTGTGCTCGCACATCCTCCAGCCACTGCTTGGCATTGTCGAGTGTGGCCCGTCTCGTCACGTCGTAGACGAGAATACACCCAGCCGCATTGCGGAAATAGGACCGGGTCACCGATCGGAAATGCTCCTGGCCAGCCGTATCCCATATCTGGAGCTTCAGTTTCTCTTCACCAGACTCACCGACTGGGATAACCTTAGCGCCAATCTCCGCCGCTAGTGTCACATTGTGCGAGGACGTGAAAATGTCGTCGGTTAGTCGAATCGTCAACGAGCTTTTGCCGCACCCGCTATCGCCAATCATCACTATTCAGGAGCTAGTTAGTATTTTTTTATATGTAGTATGACAATTGGAAGAGTGTCATCAGAAAAGAAAAACGTACCAATCTTTGCAATGAAATCCCATGTCCGAACCATTATCCCTTTCAACTTAATAACGGTTGATTGGGAATAAAGGGAAGTGAAAGAAAAATTCGGGGGGTGTGAGGAGGCCAGTTGGGATCGGAGCTCCGTCGATGTCGAATGTCGCAAGACGCGCGCGCGCGCAGTCACCAGATTGAGGGCCTCGTCTCGTGACGTGACCAGTGTGTAGACCTGGTGATACCGATGGTTTTAAACTAGAAGTGTTTTTGTTGTTGCCCAGTTTGGTATGGGTTTGCTAAACTCCCAACGCGCTGGCAACTTGACCATCACCCGCTGGGATGCCGCTGGGAAACCGCCTGGGAAATATGTCAAAAAACGAAACAACAACAACACCTCGTGAGCTTTTCTTTCTTTTTTTTTTCTTCTCTTCCCGCAGCTGACAACAATAAAAAAAAACCCACAAGAAGCCCTCTCTTCATTTACTAATTTACTAATAAGCGGAAGGAAAATAGAGCTAGAACGACCATGTTTTCAGAATACACGTCCAAGTTTCTGAGCCAGAGCCAAACGGGTGGGAGTTCGAGCCAGCACCAGGACGCCAACGCTGCGCCGTTGTTTCACAGCGTGGCTGACGATAACGACGGGTCACCACACAACGACACCGACAACACCCATCGCAGCATCCGATCCCCTTCATTATACTACTCGACCAATACAAAGCTGAAACGAAGCACGCTGGCTAGTGGGTGGATCTCGTCGTTCAAAAACAAGGGGAAAGTGATACGAGAAGATGATAGCGAGGAGGAAGACGAAGATTTGGAGCCCAAGTGGCAACCCATGGTGGACTCGACAGAGAGTAATATGGATAGCGTGCGATTAGACCGAGATGACGGTCACGGAAATGATGACGACGATGATGATGATGATGATGAACCACCTGTCGATATCGCGGTTGAAGACGACGATACAAATACGATGGGAATGCAGCCTTTCTTGCCGTCTTTATTGGACTTGCGGCGCACCCAAAACATTGACCCAGAACAATACATCCCGCCAGAAGTCACCACGTCGGTTGTTCTTGAGTCCAACTCGTCCAAGTTTGATAAAACATGGGCGACGGCTTTCCTCGCCAGTCAGTCAATGTTATTCGCCACGTCCATGCTGATTTGGCTGCAGACCTCTGTCCCCGCTCACCTCCCGCTCGGCGATACAATCTACACGGTTATTAAAGGGTCGTGGGGTACGATATTCACAGCCATGTTAGTAGCCATGGCAGTGTCGTTTGTATGGGTTTTGGCCATGAAGCGGTACGCCACTGGGCTCATGTACGCCACGGTCGTGGCCGTTCCAGCAGGCCTATTCGTCATGACCATATACCCCACTGTCATGAGCTACCGCACCCCCGACGGCGGGTTTGGTTCTCAGGATAAGGCGATTCGGTGGGTTAGTCTGGTCCCGTTGCTCTTCGCTGTGGGGTGGTGCTTTGTCATTTACAAGACGCGCCGCGCCCTGAGCCGCAGCCTCGGCATTGTGCAGCTAGCTTGTAACATGGTCAGCGAAAACCCGCTCCTTTTAGTTGTTGGTATGGCATCGATAGTCACTTTCCTAGTAGTCACGCTGATCTGGGTGGGTCTATTCGGCCGGGTGTTTCTACAAGGCCATGTGTTTAAAAAGCGGTGGATTTTGGACGCCAAATCATGGGCGTTTGGCGCTTGGTACTGCCTAATGTACCTATGGACTTGGGGCGTGGTATCCGGCGTGATTCGTGCTACAGTCTCGGCTACAATCTCGCAATGGTACTTTCACCGTCATGAGCAGTTCCCGCGGTATAACAACCTACACGTCGTAAAGGCAGCCGCCCAATACGCCATAACCTGTCAACTCGGCACCATTTGTTTCGCGTCGTTTATTGGGCTGTTGGTGCGTCTGCCAATGCTGGTGCTTCCAGCGCGGCTATCTGGCATACTCCAGCTTGTCGTTTTCAACCTAATGTCGGCATCAGCGATCAGTGTCACCACCCCGCTAACACTTACTAACGCGGTTATCAATACTCAACCGTTGCTAGATTCGGCGCGGACGGTGGGCTCGCTGCGGCTTGATACTAGAAACTCGGCATATGTGTTGGCAAAGATGATCCTTACCGCCGCACGAGGCGTAACCGCAGTGGTCCTGGCTCTGGCGTGCTGGATTCACGCCGCCACGTACACCAACGGAGGCAGTTTGTACGGCTATGTGGTTGGCATGATTTCCGGGTTTATTGGCTGGGTTGTGCTAGGAGCCACTGAAGGTGTGTTGTCAAACGTTGTTGACGCCGCATATGTATGCTATGCATTGGATCATTCTACTACAGAGCGTGAAGCCGGCCACTGCGCCGAAGCAGATGCCCAGTTTTCGTTTTAAATTATTATTATTATTACTATACTTTGGCTAGTTGTTAATATGACCAGTAAAGTTGCCGGTTCGGTAATCCAAATGTACAAACGCCCGTTCCACAAACGGCATTGTCTCTAGAGCGTACTGCAACGCCTCGCCGATATCATGCGAGTCCTTGAGGTTTAGAGTACCATCAAGCACGAGATCCACCTCGACAATGATCAAGTCGCCAGTATGGTAGGCATTAAGGTTTGTAATCTGACGGATGCTAGACTCTGCGAATCTGGCAGAAGCGTACAACAACACTTGTCGCTCCTCGGTCGAGGCTGCTGTTCCAGTCAAGTTGTCAATATGTTCGAGAGCGGTGGCGCCCCACGAATAAATGATATAACAAGACAGGAACAACGCACCCAGTGGATCAAACCACCAGATATGGGTGAAATGGCTCATGAGGGGGAAGAGGATGGAAAATGTATTAAACACGACATCGGTCATTGCATCCTGGGCCAGTGCCTGAACGGCGCTCGAGTTGATGGATCGGCACCAAACCCAGCAAAACACCTTGACAATGACCGTCATGGCCATAATCACCACAGCCGGGACGCCGAGATTGACCACCTCGCCATGACCCTGCCATAGTTTCTGAATCGCCTGGTTTGCAATCTGCATAAACGACACGATAATAAGGATGGAAAACACCAGCACGCCAATCGGTTCCAACCGGTTCCGCCCCACCGGGTACAAATGCCTAGTGTTCCAGTCACGTTGCCCTACCAATCGCGTCGATACCCATATAATCAGAGTACTCATAAAATCCAGAATCGAATCAACAAGGGAAGCAAGCACGGATAGAGAGTTTGTCAGCACCGCCACCACAACCTTCCCACACAACAGCACAAAGTTGACTGCAAAATTTACATAGATTGCAAACATGACCACATTCGGTTGTTCCTTGTTGCTGCTGATCAGTGGCGACGACTCAGTGTCAATGTTGGCTGGTGCGCCCTGCCTCAAATCGTGAGGCTCGTGCATGGTGGGCAGATCCTCGCCATACACTCTCAACATTGACAGCGAAATGCCAGAATCGAGAAGCTGGTCAATCTCCATGTATCGTTCGCACAGCTCGTTTTGTCGGCGGTAATAAGCCCGCAACTCTTTACTTTTCATGGCTTTAATCTCAGCCTCGGGCTTTATAAAACTCGCCCAGTCGCGCCATGGTATGCTGTTCCCAATCAAATGATATGGCCGCATCTCTTGTAGGTTTTCATACCGCTCATTGAGCTGTGCTTCCAAATCTCTGGGCGATATAGCAAGCATAGGACTAAAGGTCGTCTGGCCAAAATGTAGCTTTGGCGAAACGCCACTTGGCGATGAGCCATTGTAATTATTGCTGTTTGGAGCTGGGGCCGTCAAGGTCGCGCCGTACGACCCGACCCGCGAACTACACTTGGATAGTGACGACTGCTTGTCACTGTCTAGCTCCAACGAAGATGGTGGGTCGTAGTATCCCATCTTTTGTTTGCCTGGTTGGTCGTTCTTGTCCACTATTGAAGCGTTTTCGGGAGGGTGGTGGATGTGTGCCAGGATGGGTTGCGGATGGAACAGTGGCGGAGTCTGGCAATGCGAGTGTGGAAAAGGAGTGGACGACGGTTGTTGTTGAGTGGGATTCTTCCGGCGCGGTGGATGATTGTTTAGTCGTGAATTGAGGTTATATTTGTTGCCACCACCCGCTGGATCGGTAGAACCTGCCTGGCCCATATGGTCGTGTATATATATATGGACGTGTACGTAAGTCAAACTTGAGTTTGATTGGTACTTTTACCAGCTGAATAGGTTTTTTCCTAGATCAGAGTTTTGGGACCGTTTTTTCGTTTGATTTGAAATTTCCCGGGGGTGGTGTGGGTGGTGGGTGGGGACAGCCGCTTTCTAAAAACAAAAAAAACAAAAAAATATGAAATCGAATTCAAATCGTTTTGTCGAAAAGGAAGTGAGAATGTTGTAAAGTGATGGTCAAGAGAACGGAAACCACTTGCTATGGACAAAGCCCTTTAAAGACAAAAAACAAGGCCTCCGAAGGTTTTTTTTATTTCTTCCTGCATGCGTGCGCCGCCGCCGCCTCCGCCTCCGCCACCGGCCCCGACCGCGGCCGAAATACACACCTTAATGAAAAAGAACTACACAGTTAAGGGTGAAGAAGTTTACAGTTTGGCCCTTATATATGAAAGTTTGATGAGGCCAGTTTTAAACCTTGAGGCTGCTCGCTATTAACTATCAGTACTATCAGTTTGAGCATAACTAGCTGAAGATGGATTATATTTAGTATACGCCCCTGATAAGAGGGAGTGAACTAGTTTATTTTTTTTTATTTTTGCCTTAAGTAATTACACACCAATCTATTAAACTCAAATAGCATTGATGACTAGTAACTATGAGTAGGACGTCCTGTCAGTGCTTGTTGCAATTGTACTATAGTGGAGAATATGCCGCGTGTGGGACTGATCAGCCGCACCACAAGTCCGTACGTGAACCCCTTAAGGTATCGCGATCGCGATCAGTACGTTATCTTTCAACTGAGTTCTTTAACCTTGACGATGGATTATTAAAACTTCCAAAATGGGAACATGTTCTAAAACACCCACTGTGTCCGCTGTCATATCGTACAGACCCCCACACACGTGTACCGGTAAAGAAGAAGATGAGTGTGACGAAAAAAACAGACGTTTCCCAGTGTATGTATATACGTCAGACTGAAAGTGTAGATTATGAAGTAGACGCTGAATACAGAATTGACGCCAGCGACGAATGGGGTATTGACCGTGGCTGTCAATTCGAGAAACCAGGGGATAATGAACAGGAGGAACCGCGATTTGATAAAAAAGACATTGTTCCACACAGGGCCATGGGTGGAGGAGATCCTCGTGCGCACACCCAGAGGATTGTGCTTGAACGGCGCGCCGCACACCACAATCAGAATTTGCACAGACAATATACTGTGTATGATTCTGGAGACGTCATTTACTCTGCCAGTGATGATGAACAGCCGGTCGATACAGATGAGTCATTGACGTCATGCCTTACCTATGCGATGGACGACGTTTCCACCCCAATGACTAAACGGCAACGCGATCGGGAGCGTTTTGAAAGTTTCCAGGCCCGCTGGGATCAATTGATGATTGATTTGCAGTCTATACTGGCGGAGGGTGGTGGGCTCTTTACGACGACTCCACCTAGACGCGAGCAGCCATACTACAGCTTTATGGGCTACGCTGATCAGTATTCAGCCTTTCACGATACTTTTCATCCGGATTTTTTCCGTGCGAAATAACGCTCATGAATACTAAGCGCCATCTCTTCATCGATATACAGCACGCACACAAATATTTAGTTTAAGTAAATGAATATACACACCTCTTTACTACGTTTTTGATTGTGGACATTACTGGGGCGGTTTACATTAAACGAATATGGTGACTTTGGGATAATAATTTTTATTTCTTATTTTTTTCATCATCATTCATCAAAAAACATGCCTCACGCAGACCATACAAACTTTTCATCCGTATCAAAACAGGAAGCTTACAGACAAGCCTACGAAGCGGCCGAGGCGCTGTTTGTGGAAAACTGGGTATGCAACTGCGCCAATATGTCGTCTTTGCTATGGCACTTGTACAAATCGCAACCCTCCCCGCAAAACGAGGTCAACTGGGCAGGCGTCTACACACGGCACACTCACGACGAGCTCATTCTAGGCCCGTTCCAGGGTAAAGTCGCATGCCAGACCATCAAATTCGACCGTGGCGTTTGTGGCGCTGCTGCCAAGACCCAGCTAACCCAGCTCGTCCACGATGTGGACAGCTTCCCTGGCCACATTGCTTGCGATGGCGATAGCAAATCCGAGATTGTGGTGCCAATCGTTACCAAACCGGATGGAATCATCCGAGGTGTGATTGATATCGACTGTGCTGTTCTCAATGGGTTTGATGAGGTTGACCAGGAATGGCTGGAAAAGTTTGCAGACTTGTTGGCTACCAGATGCCACTGGTAAAAAAAAAAAAAAAAAAGAGAAGGAGGTTAAGACAGGACCTATCTCCACCATACATAGAAAAATACAAAAAAGATTAACCCAAAGATGACGAGCCATGCCCTCCAGCCCACGCCAGACCTTTCGGCCATGCGCATCATGCGGCCAAACGTTCCCTTCAGTTTCGTGCCCGCTGTTGAAAATGTATCCTCCATCTCGCTCAGAAACTGATTGTCCGAGTTGATATGATCCCCCATGCTGTTTGTGACCTGCTTGAGCAGCTTGACTTTACCGAATAGCCCATCAATCTGCTCGTCATTCTGGCTTTCCAGGTCGTCGTAGACTTGTGTGGAGTACTGCCCGCGCGAGTTTGGCGTGGCTGGCCGGAACGACGGCGCCGCGGCTGATCCGCTGCTGGTTGGTGGGGGCGTGCCGTTACCAAACAATGCCTGTCTATCGCGTTGGTGTGCTTGCGTATACCTCGAGCTCATTTCTTGTATTTGATGTGTTGTTTAAAAAGAAGAAGCGAGAGACACAACTCCCACTTGGCAAATTTCACCACTCTATATATATTATGTTCCCGGCTGCGCACAAACAGGCAAGCGAGAATGATCTCAGCGTGGTCACCATCGCGTTCCGCGATCGGATATCAGTGATGGTTCATAAACGCGGCAAGATTGGCAAAATCTATAAAGTGGCGTTGGCGGCTGCGGTGATGGGCAGCCACGCCGTCAACAACACTGACGACGATGACGAGAGCATGTACCCGCTGCCACACCTCACCCCATTGTCGTTAGTAGGCGGGTCTGAGGATATCCAGGGGAAGCTATATTCCACGCAGATTGCATCAGTAATCTCCCGGCAGGCCCCAGACGAGAACAGACCGGTGGTGATTGGGCTTGCCGCTGATATCGGCCCACGACCCGACCAGGATATCACAAAAGAGCACAAACAGGAGCTGCTAACCGTCATCAAGCTTGTACAGGAATGCAAGGTGTGGTGATTTGGGGGGAGGGAGTAATGATAAAAAAATTTTTAAGCTACTGTACTAATACTACTACTCTCTTGTACAACAGCCGTCTCTAGAAGCTCGACTAAAGCCTTGCCTTTACCCTCTTGTTGGACCAGGGTTTCAACTTCACGGTACTTGCCTGGCTCGATATACATAATCAGGTCCCAATCCGCGTCCCAATTCTCATCCTCCACATCTTCGGCTAGCAGCTTGACCTTTGGCGCGTACTTTTTGGCTTCCTTGGACGGGCCAGTGACTCGAATCTTCATTCGCGCACGGGCGATTGGGATAATCTGCCGTTCGACCAGCGTACGAATTGTATCCAGAGCCTGTGTCTTGGCCGGCTTGTTGGCCAGCACGTTATGGTTGATCTCGGCTAGTGTTTTGTCAATGATGGTGGTTGGGTATGGTCGTTTTGTCTTTGGGTTGATGCATTTATCGGCAATGATTTGCAGCACTTCTGCGCGAAGTTGGTCTAGCTGGGCTTGCCGTTCCTTCCCACCGACTTGAAGCTCGCCCTTTTTCAGAATTTGGAGGATAATCTCGTCGCTGTTTGTTGACCCAAATGATTGTTTTAGCTCCTCATTGCTGGCAACTTGGCCCTTGGAGACGTTTAGAAAGACTTGGGGGATTTGTAGAACCTCGTCCAGGTCCTTTTCAATGCCTTTTCGCCAGTCTTGTACTTTGTTCTGGTAGCACGCGATTTCAAATCGTTTCTTGCCCTTGCGCATTCGTACTAACGAGACATTGGTCAGTTTTATACTGCCAGATGGTTGTTGGATAGGCATTGTTGTTTGTTGTGGGAAGAAAGAGCAAGCTTCGGACGAAGAAAAAAAATTGAAGGTTGGGAGCGGGCGGCTGTGACGTTTAATGAATCATCGCTACGTATACTGGGAGTGAGGCTTACTAGAAACATTCTTTTGGTTTTTACTCTGTTCTGTAGCCTGTTGTACATTTTAAGGATACGACGCGCTGTTCGGTTGGAAATAATCACCAAGCGGTTTTGACAATGTTAATTAACGCAATTGGTCCAATTAATACAACTACGCTCGTATTGTGACGGTTTAAGACGTGTTTTTCTTACGTACTCTAGACAGCGCTGGCACTTTAAACCTGCCTGTATGCTAGGCTATCCATCGTCGATCAAACCAAGCACCGCATAATTATCGACTGGAAAAGCGCTCCTAGGGTTAAATTTGGTGTCTCGCCGATCGATCGGTAGAGCCCACTCTCGAGGATTGGGCCTTAGACAACACCCCCTCGCATATAAAACAACTGCCACAAACCCTAAACCGCGCTTAATCAATTGGGGCCGTACCTGGCTCCTAGCTAACCTTATTATCGCATTGTCTCTTATTTTGCCGTTTTTGGACTAATAAAAAAAAAGTGTAGGGTGGGCAAAAGAGGGGTCGATACCAAAAGCCGAGCCCGTATACCATTTTTCCATCACCACAGCAGCCTTAACTTAAGCAATTGCGTCAGCTGAATAAAAAAAAACCCACACCAAGCCGCATTAAGGGTCAGCTATAGCCAGCCAGGTGGTCTCTCCCTAGGGAGCTCGCCAAATACCCCCCTTATAACGATAACGCAAAGATCATCATTCATTTATGATCAAATGTGACGTCCCCGCGATGGGCTAGCTTGCATGCCTTAGCGTGACCTGCAGAGCCTTATAATTAAGCTATAGCGTGTACTCATGACAGAGCTGGCACCCCGTATTAGAACGTAGAACGTCATAATGAAACAAATACTCATGGCAACTGTCAAGCTTACTAGTTACAGACAGTCACTTGTATGCAGGGCATTTGTTGAGGCCTGTTCGGAGGGGCGGTCCAAGCAATTGAGCTTAAAAAGAGCCACGGATAGCGATCGGTTGGTTTGGTAACTTACCAACAGAAGTATATATATAAATGCCAACCAGAACGCACCTCGATCATTCGATTGCGAATTTAGCAGACGCTTTATCCACTTAATAAAGCGCGCGCGCAAATTAGTATCAGGACACAATAAGCGATGATGTGATGTGAACCTGGCATGTAAGCAACAGCATACGCACGTTTTGGTGTTAGCGCTAGCAGCGCTGGTCTGACTTAACCTGCGTTATTAAGGCCCTTCAATACACCTGTTCAAGCCTCTAACTGCACAGAGAGTCTAAATTGGTGCGTAAATTTGCTTCGTTCGAATCCAGCCTACGCGGCAGCTAAAAATATTTTGGAAACGCTAGATTTGAACGAAAACAATTTTTTTTTTTCCGTCATTTTTTTTTTTTTTTCTTTCTCTTTTTGAATTCTTTCTACTCCAACTTTTTGTTTTTATATTTTCAAAACACGCGTGTTTTTTTTTCTTCCGTTTTTCATAACCATCTAAAAGAACAAATCAGACAGAGTGGAAAGTTTCTATAATCTGCTTGATTAAGTTCCTCCATATCTGCTTCGTTTTCCTTTTTTTTTCGCTGTCGTTTCTCGTTTTCTGCTTTTTTTGTTCTGTTTATTTGATTTACTGTTAACTTTGCTACTTACTACTACCACCACTACATCATGTCATACAACTACGATACCAACGAAGAAGCTGTAGCCGCAGCTCCAGTCCTAGCTGCTCCTACCACCAATACAACGGAAGCAACTACGGCATCACCACCAAACGAGGATGCTGCTGCTGCTGCGCCAGGCTCTCCCGACGCCACTACTACTACATCTAGTAACGACAAGACCACGCTCTGGATGGGAGAGTTGGAGCCATGGTTGGACGAATCTGCCATTCGCAAGATTTGGTCGGCGTTTGGTGAGAATGTAACAGTCAAGCTAATCAAGGATAAATTTACGGGGGCCAATGCCGGCTATTGTTTTGTCGACTTTGGGTCCTCCGCCGCTGCCCTAAAAGCCCTTTCGCTCAACGGACAGCCCATCCCCAACTCACAACGCCACTTCAAGCTCAACTGGGCTAGTGGCGGGGGTATCAACGACCGTAAAGAAGACCGGAGCCCAGAGTGGTCCATCTTTGTGGGCGATTTGGCTCCAGAAGTGTCTGAGCAAGAGCTGTTGCAAATTTTCCAGTCCAAATACCCATCCTGCAGATCGGCCAAGATCATGACCGACCCAATGACTAGCACTAGCCGGGGATATGGGTTTGTTCGGTTTGGCGAGGAATTGCACATGCAACGTGCGTTGGCGGAAATGCAAGGGTACTACTGCGGCAACCGGCCAATGAGAATCTCCACCGCGACACCCAAAAACAAAAACGCGGCGGCAGCAGCAGCAGCAGCCGCTGCTATGATGAACGCTGCTACTGTTCCAATGAACGGCCAATGGGGGCATAACACTGCTGCTCCCCAGCAAGCACCACCGCCGCCACCACCACCACCACCGCATGTCGGGTTTTATGGCGCTCCTCAACCAATCAACCAGTTTACAGACCCAAACAACACTACTGTGTTTGTAGGTGGCCTCTCCAACACTGTGGCTGAAGAAGAGCTACGAAGATATTTTGCCGGGTTTGGTGACATCATTTATGTGAAAATCCCGCCTGGTAAAGGGTGTGGGTTTGTTCAATATGTGCAGCGACATTCAGCAGAAACTGCTATTACGCAGATGCAGGGTTATCCGATTGGGAACTCGCGTGTTCGGTTGTCGTGGGGTCGGTCTCAAAACACTGGGGCTGCTGTTAATTCGGGGTATCGACCAGGTGGTGGTCCACCGCCTCCTCCGCAAGTTTATGCGCAAATGGGCATTCCTGCACAACCTCATTACGGTCCGTTTGGCCCAATCAATCCGCAAGCTGCTCATGTTCATGATACTCAACATTTGAACCCCAATGGGGTAATGCCACCAGTGAATGCGCCGCCAATGCCGGTGCCCCAGAATGGCATCCCACCGCAGTCCGCCCCGGACGCTCCAAATGCTCCTGGTCAGGACCCTAGTGAGCCAGTGCCGGTGGCTAGACTGAATGAATTGTATCTGGCTGCACGAGATGGCCGATTGGATAGAGTCGAGTCGGATAGTCGAGGATATCACGGTGTTTATGCGCAATAAAGAATGTTTATTTATCTGTGTTTTGTGTTTTATATTTCTTTTGGGTTATTTCTTTTTTTTTTTGGTTTTTATATTTATGGACTGGGTATGGTATTATAGTTTTTATATACCTTTTTATTATTATTTTGTTGGAAAGTGTGCGGCTACTTTTGTTTGAGAAGATGGAGGAATAAATCACGTGATGTTATATCACGTGTATGCATCTTTTTATCTATATATAAGTCTACAATACAATTATGTCACTCGCATTTCCAAAAATAATGACCCAATTGCTTACAAGCAAAAAGCCCAATATTGTTAACTCGGCTCGTGAATCTGAATCTGAACGGGCTCGGCTATTTTGTAGCTTTACCCCACTTTTTTTGGCAGGGTATAAACTTTTGGGTTCAGGATATAATAGAAACGACGTCTCCCCACTTTTTTTCTCTTCTTATTCTCATCTTCTTCACCTGCGCCAATGGATAAATTCACACACAAAGACTGGCAGACTTTGTTGGCAATCTGTGACGGGTTCATCCCAGCAGTAGACCCAAAAGTAATCGAGTCGTTGGTAGACAGGAACTTTACAGGGCGGGTTGACAAGCTAGCAGCATTGTCTCCAAGCACTCTACCAGGGTTTAGAGAAAGTTTGGAGGAAACGTTGCGTAACAATGCCAACGAAAAAATCACCGAATTGGTACGTGTAGTCAGGTTACTGGGCCACCGCTCCATTGCAATTCTCCTTACTGGGTCCACAAAACTACTCACGGAAATGACAGTGGAGGAGAAGCAGGCGATGTTGACATCCTGGCATGAATCGCGGCTATGGCATCTAAACAAGCTATTCCGCTCTCTATACGACATGTCAGTGGTTACCTATGTACGAATCAATTCGCTAGGCTACGACGCGGTGGGTTACCCCCAGCAAAAGAGTAACAATGATGAATATCTCACCGCATTCAAACACAGCATTATCCAGCTAGGCGAGTTCACCACCTCTGCTGAGCTTGAAACTGATGTCGTGGTCGTTGGGTCGGGGTCGGGAGCCGGCGTTACCGCTAGCCGGCTGGCTCGGGCCGGGTACCGCGTCCTCGTGCTCGAAAAGGGCAAATACTACCACCAATCCGAACTCCACTTTAACGAAAACGAGGCTCATACCAACCTATTTGAAAACCAAGGCGCGTTGCCTACCGAGGATGGGTCAATGACGGTGCTGGCTGGGTCAACGCTTGGTGGCGGCACAACTGTAAACTGGTCGGCTAGTCTCAAAACCCCTCCAGAAATCCGGCAACAATGGGCAGAGCATGTGCCGTGGTATACCCAACCGGTGTACGACGAGGCAATGGACCACGTCATGCACCAGATGGGCTGCTCCACCGACCATCTCCGCCACTCCAAGGCCAACCAGGTCATTATGGATGGATGTGCTAAACTCGGCTGGCCTGCTTCTTGTGTAGCTCAAAACACTGGCCACCAAGATCACAATTGCGGAATGTGTTGCCATGGCTGCCCCACCGGTATCAAACAAGGCGGGGTGGTCAATTGGCTGAAAGACGCTGCTGAACACGGCGCATTGATCTTGGACGAGTGCACTGTAACGGAAATTGTTCATGAAAAGAACAAGGCCAGTGGTGTTCAAGCCGTCGTCAAGGGTGGTGATGATGGTGATGGTGCGGTGCGGCTCACCGTGCGCGCTAAAAAAGTGGTAGTCGCGGCTGGCTCGCTCCAAACACCAGGCTTGTTACAACGCAGCAAATTCAAAAACAAAAATATCGGGGTTGGACTCAAACTTCACCCGGTTACCGTAGTCATGGGCGATTTTGCCGAAAAATTGGAAGGATACAACGACCCTATCCTCACTGCCGTCTCGACCAAATTCTCAAACCTCGACGGCCGGCACCACGGCCCACGGATCGAGACAATCGCTCAGCAGCCTGCCACCGAGTCACATTTCATTCCATGGAGAAGCGGTGAGCAGATTAGAAAGGACTTGCTGCGGTATAACCATACCGCGGCCATGCTCGTCATTACGCGGGATCGAGGCAGCGGGCAAGTGACAACCAAACCCGGCCAACCAATGTTGCCTAGAATCGACTATATAACAAACAGGTATGACTGCTGGGCTTTATTACAAGGTGTGATTGGCGTGTCTGATTTACTATACATTCAAGGCGCCCAACGAATCACCACGCCAATCTCCTACGTACCAGTGTTTGAGTCCAACAAACCTACAAAAGCCCGTTCACTTGAGGATGGGGAATACGTCAAGTGGAAAAAGTTGCTGGAAAGGGCTACCATCAAGCCTATTCAGACTCCACTGGGTTGCGCGCATCAGATGGCGTCCTGCCGAATGTCGCGGAGTGATCAATCCCGTCCGCTTGACGCGAGGGGTAAGCTGCGTGAATGCGGTAATGTGTTTGTCGCTGATTCATCCGCCCTGCCATCCGCTTCTGGCGTGAACCCGATGATTTCCGTAATGGCCACTGCACACGTGATTGCTGGGTTTATCGAGCAAGAGCTTCAAACCGATGGTAAAAAACAGCGGGCAAAGTTATAGCGCTATATAATACGTTTCTAAAGCTGTACATCTGTACGTGTATTTGGCTGGGTTAGTAGACAATCCCAGTTTGTCGCCCAGACTACCCTCTTCACTGCCTCTGAAATCGCAGCGTTGTCGTTCGCCATTACAAACCAATACTGGTGGACACCCTGCACCTGCCAACCCACCATTGTTTTGTCCGTTTTGACCGCCACCAGCTGTGCCGTTCTTTGTAACGTTATCCCATTGTAAAAAGGTTGATCCATCAATGAGCTGGGCAGAGTTGGAGTATTTGATAAATAGTAGGTCGACGGGGTAACAAGCCCCAAATCTCGTCGGCGGCGTGTACACCGGCCGTGATGGATATTAAAATCTGGTGCCCTTTTTGTTGTTCTTCTTGCATATAATGGCCCAGTACCGCCCAGTTGGAAGGATGGGCTAGCTCCAACTGCTCGTTGTGAGCATCAAAGTGCTCGAGGATGAAAACATCAACGGAAGGTTCCGTGTAGTTTTGTAAAGATTCCTGGTTCACTCCTTGTCCCCCAGTGCATTACGTTCGTGTTGGCTTTTGGATCAAACGCTTGCACAAAAGTCGATACCAGCACCGCTATAGACACCCATTTGCACATTTTAATAGATGGAAGGGAAAAACATTAGCGAGAAATAGCGATTAACAAGGGTATTTAAACGTGAGATGGATATACGTTCGCCTCGATGAAACATGTGTGTATGATGACGATTCACCACCGCGCTGGATCTCCGCATTAATCTTTTTTATCCGCATGGCAGTCGACAGTATTCAGAACAGCTGTGACTGCACCCCTGCTTTGGGCATTCATTGACTTGACTTACAGTGCTCGAGCCCCGGGTTATTGTCCGATTGCGCTCGCCGCACTTGCAATACCTGGGGGAGACTGGGGGGTCTCTGCCAATACTTTGTATCACACCTACGCCTTTCTTTTTTTAATTCAAAAACCCATTCATTAACAACTACTATTTTACAACTAATATTGCGCATCAGATCGAGCTTGATACACCTTCTTAGTCTCCTCGTCCCCACCTAGATCCTTGTACAAACCCTCGTGAGGATAGTCTCTAGGAATTGCCGGCTTTTCGTCATGAGTAGAGAACATGTACATGAATGCAGAAAAGGCGGCGATCAGGCCCATTGTAATGCCAGTGTTTCGTACAGCGACCGAGTCCGACAAATGGTCAAATCGGTCAGGCGACCACACATCCACAGCATCGTACTTTTCATGCAACAGCTCGCCAAAGTTTCGTTTCTGCTGCTGGTCGTCGTATTTAAGCGATGGGTCTCGGTGGTGGTAGTATTCAAACGGCACTCGAGGGTAGTCGCCAATCATCCGCTCGTCATTCAACCCAAGCTCGGTCTTTTGCTCCGCGGTCATTGGCGCGACTGGTTCTTGTGGAGCAGCAGTGGATGCAAGTCGTCGGAGAGTTGGTACCCGGCTCTGTCGTGCTGCAATTCTGGTTATACGGTTCATCTTTTGTTGTAGTGAAAGGGGAAAAGAAAGGGAAGAAAAATTGGGTGATGCTCAAATTTTATTGGGTCTCTTTTGCGGGAAAAATTAAAAAAACACCACAACCTCCCAACTGTTTTTAAAAATGTTGGCAAAGAAGAAAAAAAAAAAAATTTGTTGTTCCTTTTCGTTTTCTCCCGACATTATTTCTTCACCACTACAGTGTAACTGGCGCATAATACGTTAAATCAGCAAACCGCACGCCACAGATACGCCACAACTGTATAAACCAGCTCACGATACTCACCGTGAACGTGCGAACCGATTGATGCATATTAGTGCATATTTCACTTTCGACAACGCGCTCATCTTTTCTACACAATGGCAAGAGCTAGTGCGTCAAACACGCCGGGTATGTGTATATATATAAAAATCTGCCATCCACACGAGAGAAATAAACTAACAAAACAATAGACACGAAACGGCGGAAAGTCGACAAGGGGACGAAACGCGACGCAGCAATTGAGCAGCACCAGCAGTATATTTCGGATATTGTTGAACGCCACGATGGGCTGGTCCGATTGTTGTTTCACCTGGAAAAGTTTGTATCGCTAGTAAACTACGACCCGCAGGTTGCCAAAGCAGACAAGTCACAGGTGTTTGAAGAGTACCAGCAGCAATACGATCTATGGTCTAAAATCACCGACGAGACGAATAATAATCGCGCCGGAAGGAGATCTACGCGCCGTCAGATTCGCCAACAACAGGTTGTCGCCGGCATGGACGACACGCCGCCGCCGTCTACACCTCCTCCTCCTCCTTCACAACCAGCTACGACTGCTGAGCCGGAACATGCAAATGGAAATGGGATGAAACGCGACTCGGTTGTGAGTAAAAAACCCGCTCCCCCGAAACGCAAGTCGTCGTCTAGAAAACGTAAACTTGAGCAAGAGGAAGAGAGCGAGCCAGATTTTGAAGGCGTGCCGGTTGGAACGTTGGTTGAAGTGCCGTCTGGGTACGAATCGTCAATTGCCCATCCTTCTCATATCCCTTCCGAACCGCAGTATGGTGGCTCGCTTGATGCGTTTCTCGGCTCGTTTGTCTCGTTGGATGATTACGTTACTGAAGAGCAGCGTGATGAGCAGGTTGACGAGGTTGTCAAGATTCATAATAAAATCTCCCACGCCAAATCGCAGGGGCTTCTCACTAAAGAAGCGACCGATGATACAAAGGAGATTGAAAAGTTTGTTGATCCAATCAAGAATAACAAGACTCACCACATGCATATGATCAACCAAGGGCTGCATTTTTCAAAACTAATGTCGGAGGAACGCAAAGCGCATATTTCACTGGCCCGCAAAATCTCCCGTGAAGTTGATGGCTATTTTAGACGCCTGGAAGGTGCTGGTGAACGGCTTCGGAAAGAAGAGGAGCGACGGTTAAAACAACTCGCCAAGAAGACTAGCCAAGACGTCGCCAAAAAGTGGAAAATTGCTGAACAGGTTGTGCTTAAACGCCGGGCTAAAGCTCTTGAAGAAGAAAAGCGAGTGGAGGGCCAGCAACGTCTAAACCAGCTGTTGGAATACCACGACAAGATTCTCGAGCCTCGAATCCCTTTGAATGAGGACGGCGAAGAAGAAGATGATTTTGAAAAAGAACTCGACGCTGAAGAGATGGAAGATGAAGTTGATTCCGATGATGAATCGGACTCAGACGATAGCATGAACTTGTCCAGCTCGGAAGAAGAAGACGATAATAATAATAATAATAACGAAGATGAACAGGCTGACGATTCTGGGCTTACAGTTGAAGAGCTCAAGAAAAAATACGCCGGGCTGGAAGGCATCCAACTAGATCAAGCCGATGAAGAAGAAGAAGAAGAAGAAGAAGAGTCACCGGATAATGATAACGATAATACTAACGATAATGATAATAACGACGAGTCGGATAAGAGCATTGCGATGGATAGTGAAGATGAAGACGATAGCGAGGATGAAGAAGAAGAAGAGGGCGAACAAGTGGAGCAAGAAAACGGCACACTAGCCTCATTATTCGGCGCCGCACCTCCTACACCTCCACAACCAGACAAAGACGAGGTTGAGGCCGAGACGGCGGCTGAAGTTGAAGAAATTGAGCGCAAGGAAGAAGACATCATCCACACCAAAGGTCAAACCAACGTGCCGTTCTTACTACGCGGCAATCTACGAGAATATCAACATTATGGGCTTGACTGGCTTGCCGGGTTGTACAATTCCGGCACCAATGGTATTCTAGCAGATGAGATGGGACTGGGCAAGACTATCCAAACCATTGCGTTAATCTCCTACCTTGCGTGTGAAAAACACATTTGGGGACCCCATCTCATTGTTGTGCCAACTTCGGTCATGCTAAACTGGGAGATGGAATTCAAACGGTTCGCGCCGGGGTTCAAAGTCATGACCTACTATGGCAACCCGCAGCAGCGTAAAGAGAAGCGACGCGGGTGGAATAAAGAAGACGTGTGGCATGTTTGTATCACGAGTTACCAGCTGGTTCTTCAAGACCAGCCGGCATTTCGTCGCAAAAAGTGGCACTATATGATTCTTGACGAGGCACACAATATCAAAAACTTTCGGTCGCAGCGTTGGCAAGCTCTGCTAAACTTTAACAGCGAGCGGAGATTGCTGCTGACTGGTACGCCGCTGCAAAACAATCTGGTTGAGCTGTGGTCGTTGCTGTATTTTTTAATGCCGTCTTCACAAGGCACGGCAATGATGCCGGAAGGGTTTGCCAACTTGCAAGATTTCCAAGAATGGTTTGCCCGGCCGGTCGACAAGATGGTTGAAGAGAATGATGGGGTGGATAAAACTACCGACGAGACTAGACGGACCGTATCAAAGTTGCACCAGATCCTCCGGCCTTATTTATTGCGGCGGTTGAAGGCCGATGTTGAAAAGCAAATGCCGCTAAAGTACGAGCATGTTGTGTATTGCCGGCTTTCCAAACGGCAGCGGTACTTGTATGATGATTTTATGAGCCGTGCCCAGACTCGTGAAACTCTAGCAAGCGGAAACTACCTCTCCATCATCAACTGTCTAATGCAGCTGCGGAAAGTGTGCAACCACCCTGATTTGTTTGAAGTACGACCAATTGTCACGTCAATGGCGTGTACAAAGTCCGTGGTGGCTGATTTCCAAATCAAGGACTTGATGGTTCGCAAACGCATGCTGGAAACGCAAGACGAAACCGTCAACCTCCAAGTCCTAGGTTTACGACTGACTGATTGTGAGGAGACGCTAAGCACGCATGAAGCCAAAGCCGCGTTAAAGTACACTGAACATAACGTGATGCTTCAAGAGCTGCGGACCATTCGAAGTGATATCAAGGAGAACCCCGCCGCCAAAGATTTCTTGACAATGGCCGGGCATAACAAGTATATGGAGTGGCTAGCCAAGAATATCAAGGCTAGCAAACTGGCCCATTCCATCTACATTAACCGGTTCCGAATCGGGTCTGCCAAACCAATCTACGGCCGCAATGTCATTTCCATGCTCACTCTGGACAAGCCAGTGGATGATGAACGCCGGTGGGATGTCACCAACCTCAAACAAGAGCTGTTTACCAAGTCATTGGCTCAACGTGAAGAGGACATGTCTGATGTTATTGACAAGTATTCGTTTGTGACGCCAAACGTGGTGTGTCTTGACCGCGCCGCGTTGGAACTGAACAATAACAACAATGACACGGATTTGCAAAAGGCGATTGAACCGTACCGTGCGAATGAGCTCTTCCACAAGTCTCAAGTCAAACTAACAATCGCCTTCCCTGATAAACGGTTGCTGCAGTATGATTGTGGCAAACTCCAACGACTAGCATTGTTGATGCGCGATTTGATTGATGAAGGCCACCGAGCGCTGATTTTCACGCAAATGACCAAGGTGCTGGATATCTTGGAGCAATTTCTGAATATCCATGGCTGGCGGTATTTGCGTTTAGACGGTGCGACCAAGATTGAGGAACGGCAAGTGTTGACTGAGCGGTTCAATAATGATAACAAGATTCCCGTGTTTATTCTGAGTACGCGGTCCGGCGGGCTCGGTATCAACCTGACTGGCGCCGACACTGTTATATTTTATGATAATGACTGGAATCCGTCAATGGACAAGCAATGCCAAGACCGGTGCCACCGAATCGGGCAAACGCGTGACGTTCACATTTACCGCTTTGTTTCTGAATACACTATCGAAAGCAATATTTTGAAAAAGGCTACTCAGAAACAAATGCTGGATAATGTCGTCATTCAGGAAGGTGACTTTACCACCGATTACCTCAACAAGCTCAGTGTCAAGGATATGCTCGATGACGAGCAATTGAACACTAGCGATCGGGTAATTGATGAAAAGTTGTTGGCGCAGGTGGATGAAGACCAGGATGATGCAATGGCAGCTAAAATTGCTATGAAGGAGGCAAACGTGGACCGCGAGGACTTTGAGGCACGTATGAATAGTAGTGCCAATGGCAGTGCGGCAATGACTCGGGTCAACACCGAAGCCGAGGATGATGATGATGAGGAGGATGAGGATGAGGATGACGGCATTGGGCATATCGATGATTACATGATTCGATTTATTGAGCGTGGCGATTACTACTCGTGATTTTTTTAACCCCCCGGCGCAGGCTAGCTAAGAAATTCTCGAATCTTCGAACCCGGCGCGCGGGTGAAGTTGACCGAACAATGACGAAATGGGTTTTTTTTCTGTATCGTGGGGCTGAATTCTTGTTCCAACAAGGATGCGCGCGCGCGGGGGCTACTCTCTACCCGCGCCCACCAAATTGTTAACACCGAAATGACGATATAAGTTATGCGATAGCAACCCACCGCCTTTGTGTAAGTTTTACAGTGTCCATAATTTAAAATAACTATAAATACAGGCCCAATTCCTCCCTTCTTTGTTCTCTCTTTAAAGAAAACTTTTTACTACAACAAGAACAGAAAGAAAAGAAAAAAAATGTCGGATCCAATTAGAGTATTTTACAAAGGTGCAAACGAAGACTTTATCGTCTGGGCTCACTCTAACGAGCTGCTTTCAAAGTACCGAAAGGATGGTTCTGTGCCGTTGGTCGAAGTCGCTGCTCAATTCAAGGTGTTTGTGACCCATCGACATGGCTCTCAAGGTGTGTTAGATGAAGCCTCTCAATCAATGCTGGACAATGAATTTGGCACCCACAAGGACGACGAGGTTGTCAAGAAGATTTTGCTGGATGGCGATTCGCAAAACAACAAGGAAGTTAGCGCCAAGGGTGACCGTTTTTCCAACAAGAATGATTCCCACCACATTGTCAACCGATAATATATATCATTAGGCATGCCAAGCAAAGCTTAGTTTTGGAAGATTCATGATTGCAAGACTTTGCTATATTTGCATAGATAGAGATTTTGATTAATCTTATTTAATTTATTATTATTGTAAAAAGTATTAGTGACGAGTAGGGGCGTATTCCACTCCCTTGTTAAATTTACGTTTAAAAGTCCCATATTAGGTAATCGTCCCAGGACGAGAGCACGCTTTTTCAAGCCGCAGATGCCCCACGTCATGGGTTTCGTCGACGACATTCCAAATTGTGAAGTTCTTTCTGGCCAACAACGATCACTGATAGTGATGTAGAATGGGCCAATCAGCACTACACGGAAATCGATCTCGGACCAATTTAAAGTTGGGATTAATCCACTTTGATCGCTCGAGGAAACAGGCAGATACACTGCCATCGATTGAATTACCAGGCGGTGGAAGGAAACAATCAAAGCTGCGCATCTACCAAACATGTCACTTAAAAGCTACCAGATGGTACCGAAGGTTGGCAATAACCAACCCCATCCGACGCACACTCACAGCAGGAAGCAAAGGTCAACATTACCGAACAAACATCAACCCGAAATTCTCCATCAAAGTCAGCCAACTGCAAACAGGCAAACTTCTAGCGAAAGAACCACGACATGTTCTCTCAGCCGGATCGTCCAGCTCCGAACTGGACATGCTCCTGTCCGGGAGCACCTATACAAAATCCAGGCCACAGGTGTGGAAGACAATCTTTGTCAACTATGCAATGTACCTGACACCATTGAACATGTGCTACGTGTCTGCACAAAATACTGGACCCAAAGGAAAGAGTGCAAAACTGAAAGTATGCAAATGAGCGAGTTACTAGATGACAAAGGGGGACTCAAGAAGCTAGCCAAGCTTGTGAGACACTTTGAATGGTAAAGACACCGCGGGCAAGAGCTGCCCAAAAAACAAACAACTCAAAACTCTAGCCACCTCTACCCAGGTTTTTACATTTGCGAAAATGACGTTTCCCTGGTAGTTTTTGGATAATTCTGAGTGTCTGTATGAGAATTTTGGGAATATTTTGAACTATTATTATTAAACCTTTTTGAAATTATATAATCCAGGCCTGTGCTCTAAACAAAAAAGTTGGGAGCCATTTGTAGCCTTAATAAATTTTTCTTCATTCTTCACTGATAGTGATGTGGTACACAAGACGCCACCGAGATATCGAGTGGAGTACTTATCAACCATATATATATGGCAGCCGCTACACACGCCGATCTTGTATACAGCGCTTTAGAGATCCGCACGTCGATCAAGTCGAGCACGCAAGCCTTAAACTAATTTATACCATAGATAAAGATTCCACTAGGCCATCGATAGATGTATTTCCCGGCGCTATGATTTTGTATTATTAATCAACCTGGTATCTGTCTGATCACCATTCCACGGCTTCTGAAGACACTATAGCTGGGTGGCGCTCTCTCGTCTCCCGCGGCTCTCATTCAGCCGCATCATTATCTGAGCCACTAAGTAATCGAGAGACATTTATAGCGCTTCCAAGGCAGTGCGAACATTTCGCGATTGGTTGATGTGCATGCAAAGGAAAAGTTATATATATCCGGAGATAAACCAATAAAATGATGATACACGACGTCCCCCCGGTGGTTCCATAGAAACTTAAGGCGATCAGGATGACCCACCTGATCCCCAAGTCTTATATATGTTTATAATATGGAATATATGCGGTTTGGTAATATTTTCTGTAATAATCGACACGGGATCCGCAGGCTGCTCATATGTTAATTAGAGCATCCATGCATAATGTTTTATATTCTAGATCTTCGAAACGAAACACTCCGATCCAGATAATATTGCAAAAAAGAGTGGGATAGTACCGTTGTGGGAAGGGTACCTATAGATGACCCCGAAACATTCCTATAGACCCTAGACTAGCGCTATATATTATAACAACACTTGCTGTTTTTACGTACGAACAGACCGTTGGTTTTTTATCCGCTAAAACAGTAACCTTATACACATGTGCACAAAGTTGCGGCGACCCCTTTCTCTCTCTCCCCTATTAAGTCAGTTACCATCAGCATGGACAGCGCGCACGTGGTACAGTACGTACTCGTACGTACAGGCTTCCGTGCGCTCCCCACTCCATGGCAAGCAACAAAAAAAAACAAATTTACTTGTAATTAAGCCGCAATTGATGCTCCGGGCCCAGCCCGAACTGGGTATATACCGTTCCCATGGTGATTGGTTGTAGCCATTAAACGTTTAAATTCCACACTTGCAACCATATGCATGTATCCAAATAGCAATTCGATCGAGCTCGCCGATCGGGACCAAACTGGGTCCCAGGATTACGTTATAAGGCATACAAAGAAAAAAGACCTTTTCGGTTTTAAATAACGGCCAGAGCATGCGGGGAAGTTTTACGTTTGATTTGACATCAATCACAAAGGCCATCAAAAAATTTTTAACTAGTTGTTGCAAAGTCTTTTTTTTTTTTTTTTTTCTTCTTCTTCATCCCAAAAAATAAAGGAATAAACGAAATATTATTATAGGGTTTATGAATATATTAGCTAGCCTTAGTAATGAAACCGGTACTTACCACTGCCTCGCCTCCACCCTCTAACGTGCGGTACGAACAATAATATTTTTATTATTTCTTTTCTATAGCAGCTGTTTCTTTGTTTTATTATTATTATACTACTGCCCGCTGCACATAACGGTTTGTATCATTCATTCTCATCAAGGCCAACGTCTTTTTTTTTTTTTTTCTCTTCCCCCTTCCATAACTGTTTGCTGATTTGTTGGATTTTGGGAGGGTTGATTGCGATATTGGTTAATATAGTTCACCAAGGGATTGGTCAATTGATATCGGCTCCAAGCCATGTTTATAGTTTAATTGGAGAGTTTAGTTTTTAAGTTGGAGAGGGAGGGCTGATCTATTTGAGAAGCTTGTTCTATTCTATTCTTTTTATTTTTCTGTGTAATTTTTTGTTCTTTCTTTTCTGTTCATAAAATCTTCCCCTCTTTTTTTTTTTTTTTTTTTTTCCTTCTATATTTTATTCCATCTTTTTCCACGACTACAAGAGACAAGACACATTTGCTGGTTTCTGTCGACACGATTGTCCAAAACCCAATTAAATATCTAAAGCGTAAAACATCTTGGACGGAAAGCAGAAAAAAACGAGCGGGTCCGAGACGGAAAGCAAATTGACTTGAGAAATTGTTGAAAGGAAGGAAGGAAGAAAAAAAAAAGTTGAGGTATTATTAAAGGGAGAAAAACTGCCACCAATCGAAACGAACAATTTTTTTTTTTTTTTTTTTTTTTTTTCCCTCTTCATCTTTTTCCGACACTGAACAGAAGTCCAAACCCTGGATTGTTTTACACAGACAAGACAGATTTGCATGGCTCGGGATTGTTTTGAAATATAAACGAAAAGAAACCGGCCAAGAAAGGAGAGAAGAAGAAGAAAAAATTTGAAGGAAAAGAGACTATGCAGGCTTTATATTGGGACACATCAGCAAGTGTGGACAATGTCAAGTACACAACAGCCACAAGAAGCAAAGCCCCGTCAATAGTAGCCAAAAACATTGATACGATACTAAACTACGGTTCGCCAGCATCACAGTCGTCAACGGTGGTTGAGCATGTAACGGTTTATTCAACGTTTGCGTCATTAGCCCAACGGCTATTTAAGTGCTCCTCGAATCATGATGCGGTGAATGTGAACCGGCAGAGGACGAAACTAACAAACGGCGACTCGTCATCGTCATCCACAACAACACCACAACCTACAGCCGAAGATAATAAAAAGGGGTGCAGTTGTAGACCTTTACTGGTATTTCTGCACAGCAGTAGTAATAACAATGAAAAGAAGCAACAAGACGACGATGATATGTTGTTGCACCAGGTTTTGCAATTTTTAAACTCTCAGTTTGCACATTCGCCAGCCTGCACGGTGGTACTCAGCGACAATTACCACGACTACCCCTGTAATATAAAACATGGAGCTGTCCATGTGTGTGGGTCGCAGCTGAGTGCTGGTGATTTGGACCGGATTGTGGCCAAGGCGTGCAAACTTGGGAGCATTCTTGAGAGCAGATCGAGCGAATTGCGGGCCATTCTGGGCATGACGCGGTACGAGGAGGATTGCGGCTTCAACTCCATGACGAGGTTTATTTTTTTAAACGAGTACACTTCAACATTCAACCAACATGCATTAGAGTTTGGCGAGTACAAGCTCGACGACTTTAGCACTCTTCAGCAGCGGGAAACGATTCTATCCCAGGTGTTAAACTGGGACTTTAAAGCGCACGAGTTTAATTATGACGAGCTTGTCATTGCGGCCATTTTAATCTTTGAATATGCGTTTAATAAGCTTTGTACAGCTGGTGGTGGTTTGGATGCCAGGTACAAGCTGGACGAGTCTGACCTTATCAAATTCGTGCTGGTGGTTCGTGAAGCGTACCATGCAAACAATCCATACCATAACTTTCGGCATGCCATTGACGTGCTGCAAGCTACTTTTTATTTCCTCACGTCGATTGGCGCGTTTGATGGTGCAGAGACTAGCCCAATAAGCGCGCTCAAAGTGGTTACCACTTTGGCAGTGGCGATTGGGCATGATGTGGGCCACCCGGGAGTCACGAATGCATTTTTGGTGTCGTGCAATGCGCCAATTGCTCGGGTGTACAATGACCGTAGTGTACTGGAGAGTTTCCACTCTGCGGCGTTTTTGCAGATTTTGCATCAGCACTGGCCACAAATCACTGAGAGCAAGCAAAACTGCAACCTGGTTATTGACGCGGTGTTGGCGACGGACATGGCACTGCATTTTGACTATATGAACCGCATATCATCGCTGCAAAACTCGCAAACGGACCACACGCTCATTTGCTGTATACTCATCAAATGTGCCGACATTTCTAATGTGGCGCGAAGGCTCGACATTTCAACAGAGTGGGGGAAAGTTCTTGCAAAGGAGTTTGCCGAAGTGGCCGCGTTGGAGATGGAGTTTGGGCTGAAAAAGTGTTTGCACAGCGCTGCAGCACCGTCATCGTCGTCAAGGAGTACTAATAATAAAGAACAAGACGTGCAGAAAACTCTGGCGAATGGTCAACTGTTTTTTATAAACACTTATGCCAGGCCGCTGTTTAACCAAATTAGCCGCGTGTTTTCCCAACTGCAGTTTACTACCGACACTATCGACTCGAACGCTGCTAGCTGGAAGAAGATACTAGAATAGAAAAAAAGGATATATATATATATATATATATATGAATGGACAGAGAGGCGGAGAGGGTTACTAGTCGCTACACTCTTTGATTGTTTGATCAAACACAGTATATGAGCCCCTGTTCTTTTTAAAAAACTAATCAAATACTATACGCTAAACGAATCTGTTCAAACACCTTCAACATTTTGCGCCGAGCACCAAGCGCACTAACACCCCGCTGCTCAAGCTGCTCATCAGTAAGCTGCACAATCTGTCTCCAGTTCAAATCCTGCAGATTTTCGGTATACTTGTGCAGGCGCAAAGTCCGTAGCCACGCCGGCACGTCCCCCAACAGGTCCGGGTCCATATAGTTTGTACTCGCAGCACCTTGCGCAGGTGGTGTTTTCTTGGACGGGGTAGAGTTCAATTTTGCTCTATTCGCATTTGGACTCTGCCCAGGCGAGGATTGGTTTGATTTGGAATGTGAATTTGGAGCCGAGGACGGAGGCGGCGGCCCACCCAAATCCTGCAAATGCATATTGTATAGCTCACGGTCAATATACATTTGATCCTCGTCCGTCACCACCGACCCCTTTCGTCGAAACTTTTTGACATCAGAGTCGAGCACAACCCGCCCATTCACTGTATTCAACGCAGCAAGTTTCATGGCTGTCGAGCTGGCAATCTCCGCATTCACTTTACCACCACCACCACTCACCGGCGTGTTATTGTTACTAGTCGCATTATGACTTGGCGTAATCGGCGGAAACTGCTGTGCCGCGGCTTGAGGAGAGTTCATGTTTGATGCAGGAGTGTTGACAATCGACGCCCAGGAGGTGTGCCCATCCGGCAAATAGCTCGATCCCCGGTTTGAGAAACGTTTATCCGCACTGTTAGACACCGCAGCAAGCGCAGCAGCTGGGGTAGCCGACTTTGGCCGGTTGATTGTCTCCCCGTGCGAATTGGACCATGGAGATCGTGGCGGGTTTGGTGGTTGTTGCGGTTGTTGTTGCGGTTGTGACTGTTGTTGCTGACCGCCACCACTCCCCTGTGTATTCTGGTTCTGAGACTTGTTCATAAATGCATTGTAATATTCTTTCGGTGGGGGAGTCATGTAACCTTGCTGCTGATGATGCTGTTGTTGGTTGTACTGCTTCAATAGCGTAGAGGGCAGCTCGCTAGTGGGCACCTGCTGCTCAGCACCAGGCACACCCCGCACAGTAGGCGATGAAGGTTGTTGTTGTTGTTGTTGCTGCTGCTGCTGCTGTTGAGGCTGCGCTGTTGTTGTATGCTCCATTGATGTTGGGGAGAGGACGGCTGAGATTGGGTCTCTAGTAGCGAGTTGCTGCAAAACAGCGATAAAAAACCGGTTTTGCACGGGGCTGAGGTGTTGAAGTAGAGCGTACAATGCGGCAGTTCGCTCGCCGACTGACAAGCATTGGAACCACTGCTCAATGTCTGATAGTTCTTGTTTAAAATTCTTGTCCAGCGAGACGGTGGCCATGTCCTCCAAATGCTGTTGATAGATTTGCAAATCAGCGAGCCACGACTCGGCAGTTTGATCCAGCTCTGGGTACTTGCCATATGATGATGGCGAGGCCGTGGAGTATTGCTGGTTTAATGCTGAATGGGTGTGGTGCGCAGGGACGTGGTGGTGCCCGCCGCTTGGGTGGTGAAAGTGTTGGTGGTGGTGGTGGTGATTAGGGTTACTGGCATTGACAAATCCTCCTCCCCCTCCACCACCACCAATCGCACCAGACCCAATTCCGCTATGTGGAGTAAGAAATATCTCACTCGACGGTCGCACTTTGTTCAACAATGGCGAGTCGAATGTTGACAAGTCTATAGAGTTGTGGCTTGGCCGTGGTTGGGGTATTGTAGGCGGTGCTTGCGGTACATGCTGTTGTTGTTGGTGTTGTTGTTGGTTGGATTGTGACGATGAGATGGACGATGAATGGGAGTGCCCATTGTTGTCTGAGCCGGTGTTGATGTTCATTTGAGATGCCGTGGGGGTTTATTCCTAGATGAAAAAAAAAGCCTTAAAGAGAAGAGGGAAAAAAAAAAAAAAAAGTCGTGAGGTAAAAAAATACAAGAGTTTTTTTTGTTCTAAAGAAAGCAAAGCGGTTGAAAAAGGGGTTGGGACTGAACAAGCTTGGGGTTGCGCGGGCCCCCGCCGCCGCCGGAGTGACGAGTTGACGCTTAAGCGCAGGTGCTCGCCAGCACCGTCGTAACAACGTTTTTAGAGTTAACTATGGAACGGTTTATATATATATATATACACATTCTGCCGCATTTCGAAAATTGGTGGGTGAAGGGTGTCAGTTAGTAATTAAGCTGTGTTTTAGAAATACAAGCCGCTTTTGTAGCCAAATCCGTGTTGGGGGGGTTTTCGGCGCTAATTGAGTGGACTGTGCATGCCTGTCCTGTTTTACCAGTCAAGTCTAGAAGCTTCCAATTGGGACCCTCTGCGGAGTAGATTTCAGCACCTTCTATAGACCTTCGAAGCTAGTGTATGCTTGATATATACTGGCAAGTCTCGCGGATCATAACGCGCGGCTGCAACCAACCAAACCAATATTGTTAATTAACCACCCACCGCGGGTGATTACCTAATTTGAAACATTCGGGCTTTTAGATGCTGCATGGCCATGCGTGGTTGTATAATTAAGCGCGCGCTAGCTCTTAGTAATTAATATATCGTATGCTTACCGAAGAACGAAGCAATTTAAACGTTATAACGAATTATTGTTATTGCGCACCGAATCCTTAGCTTATCATCATATGAGGAAACAGAAAATGCGGCTTGTCAGCTTGTCTAGACCTGGCCGCCGTTTGTTCCGTGATCGAGAGAGAGCAAAGAGTCGCACCCGAGACAACCGGAACGCCCCGGCCGGGTCCCCCCGCTCCCTCAAATCCAACAAAAGTTGTCTTCCCAAACACTCCTTCAAAGCTATTCAGCTGGAATAGAATTGGGGATGAAACATACCTATAGACATTGTAGACAGGCAAATGTCAGAATCTACTAGTAAGCTTGCAAAAAAAGACCCGCAAAACTGGTCTCCCCCCAATTAGACTCAGATTAGATTTTTGCTGATCACGATTCAATACTGCGCCGTCATTCTGGGGGGGGGCTGGCGTGACTCAGTTATTTTTCTATTTATGTAGACGTACGGTAACTTAGCGGACCTTATACCGAACTATGTAGAAAGTATATATTGCCACCCCGCCGCACGCATAATATTGCGCTCATTGCCACGAATAAAGCTCCACGACAAACTATAAATGTGGAAAATAAATAAATAAATAAATAATAATAACAGACGCATTAGATTAATCTCAGCAAGTAAATGTATGGACACTATTCACGAACGTTCTTCTCTTCTCTTCACTCTCCACTCCAAGCTGCTGGGA
>JAJLUJ010000021.1:101512-123604 GCA_030564235.1 Blastobotrys elegans
TTTTTTTTTTTTTTTTTTTTTTTTTTTTTTTTCCCTTCAATTTTTTTTTAAACGACGCGACACGGGGAGGCATTTAAACAACAAACTTACCATTAATAAATACAGAACCGTTTTTCTTAAACAGGAAGGAGCAAAAACAGCATTAGGCCAGATACGATTACGATACAGATTCTCCGTCTTCATACACATCACCATCATTATCAACACGGGCGGTTAGCGTAACACAACGACAGTCAAACCACCACCAGCAGCACAAGCACAAGCACACAAAAAACAGCGCATCTCTTTTACTCCCCCCAAGGAAAGAAAAATAACGGCAAACATGGCAGAACAAGAAGCAGATTTGGACTCTATCATTGATAGATTGCTAGAAGTCCGAGGGTCGCGCCCAGGCAAGCAAGTACAACTGCACGAGCACGAGATTCGATTCTTGTGTACAAAAGCACGAGAAATCTTCATCCAGCAGCCAATCCTATTGGAACTCGAGGCTCCAATCAAGGTATGTGCTGTTTAAAACCCCTTATTCGTTGGACAGTGGAAGTGCGTGCAAAAAAATTTTTTTTTTTATATATATTTTTGTTGGGCGCAAACAAACACACACTCACTTCTACACACACACACACACTCAAAAGTGGTGCCACGTTTATCAGAGAAAGAAAAACTAACAATGAAAAAATTTACAGATTTGCGGCGATATTCATGGTCAGTACTACGACTTGTTGCGTCTTTTTGAATACGGAGGGTTCCCGCCGGAAGCCAACTATCTCTTTTTAGGGGATTATGTGGACAGAGGCAAGCAATCGCTGGAAACAATCTGCTTGCTACTGGCTTACAAGATTAAATATCCAGAAAACTTTTTCATTCTACGGGGTAACCACGAGTGCGCGTCCATTAACCGAATATACGGGTTTTACGACGAGTGCAAGCGACGATACAATATCAAGCTGTGGAAAACCTTTACCGATTGTTTCAACTGCTTGCCTATAGCAGCGATTGTTGACGAGAAGATTTTTACCATGCATGGCGGCCTTTCACCAGACTTGAACACCATGGAGCAAATCCGAAGAGTGATGCGGCCTACAGATATTCCTGACATTGGGCTGTTGTGCGATTTGTTGTGGTCGGATCCTGATAAAGATATCACTGGGTGGAGCGAAAATGATCGAGGTGTTAGTTTTACGTTTGGCCCAGATGTGGTTTCGAGATTTTTGCAAAAGCACGATATGGACTTGATTTGTAGAGCGCATCAAGTCGTGGAGGATGGCTATGAATTTTTTAGCAAACGGCAGCTTGTGACATTGTTTAGTGCGCCAAACTACTGCGGTGAGTTTGATAATGCCGGTGCAATGATGTCGGTGGATGAATCGTTGCTGTGTTCTTTCCAAATTCTAAAGCCAGCTGAAAAGAAGCAAAAGTATCAGAGCTACGGCGGCATTGGCGGTGGTCAACAACAGCAACAACAACAACAGCAGCAGCAGCAAGGTCAGGGGACTAGTGCTGGTGGCGGCCGGCCGGTCACTCCGCCTCGTAAAAAGAAGGGCGCTAAATAAATTGGTCAAGAGAAGGGAGAGAAGGAAGGAAGGAAAAAAAAAAATTAAAAGTCGGCAGTTACTATTTTTTTATTAATACAAATTTAACGAGATTCAAGCTTTTTTTTTTATTGTAGTAGTGTTCCCCAAGACATGCATGCGGCGTGGCCAGTGCTTGTGCATATAATATAGTTGCCATGTATACTATTTTGAAGATTAAGTTACTATAAGTGTATAAAACTTGGCGACCATTCGGAGGAACATGATATAGTCAGACTCAACTGCCGCCTGGAAGAGGATGCAACCGCGCTCGCATCCGCTATAGTTTATTTTGGTTTTTCCATGATGAGCAAGACAACAGTTTTAGGAGCCCACGAGCTGCCACATCTTTGCCACGGCCATTTCAGCACCAGGCACATCCTCCAACGAGGCGACCATCTTACCAACAGTCCGAGTTGTAGTCTCGTCTCGTTCATTAGCCAGTCGAGGAACGAGTTGGCTGATCCAGTTCATGATCCGCGCACGGGTCGGTTGGCGTATCGGATCGGCATCATCGTCTTTAAACAACATGGACAGTAAAACAACAATAGACAACATGGACTGGTGCTTGGCCTGCAAAGAGTTTGGATCGACCCCGCTCCGTTCGAGCTTGTTGAAATTGGTCATAATGTTTTCCCGAGACACGTCCTGGACCATTTCTGATACTGTCCCTGCTAGATCATCTTCCTCTTCTTCATCTTCATCATCTTCTTCCTCTTCTTCATCTTCCTCCTCGTCATCCTCGTCATCCTCTTCTGGACTGCTCCATAGCTGCTCGACTTGTTGCTGGACAATAGGCGACATGCTAGTAGCTGACCGGTCGTCAAATGAGTGAATCTGGTTAGCAAAGTGGTCCATCTTTGGCGGCAAAAACCCCGAGTTGACCCACGACGGCGATGGCGCTTCATTCACACTACCCTCAGCAGTTCCACCAGCCGCGGATGGCCCAGGAACACTCGCCGGGCTAGGCGAATGGCCCAACGGGCCCCAAATACTAGCAGCTCGTCCATGCGGTGGTTGATTAGCCGCCGCAGAGGCTGGTGGCGGCGGCGGCGCTTGCGGTGCTGGCGCTGCGGCTGGGGCAGGAACAGGCGGCGGCGGAGGAGCGGCAGACGGCCAGATAGACGACGTGTTTGCACTATTACTCGCCGAATGTTGCTGGGCAATATTCAGCTCAACTCTCAACCTATCAATCGTCACCCGGTGGTCTTCTTTCATAGCGTCAAACTCGCTTCTCGTCACAAACATGCCTGATCTGACAAGCTGGTTGGTCACCATCGCGACCAGCTTGTCCATATCAACGTCATTACCCCCGTTTTGTTTATTATTCTTGTTAGTCTGTTTGGGCTTGTGGGTAGAGGAAGGAGGAACCGCTGCCGTAGATGTAGGCGCAGACGCACCAGAAACGGCACGATCATTTCGCTTCCCCTTTGACCTTCTACCCGTCCGTGGGGATGAAGAAGTTGTAGATGAGGATGGTTTCTTATCGGCTGGTTTCTTTGCGCTGAGGACAGTTGCGCCATCAGCGGCAAGATCATTCTTACCAAGTTGGAGAATGGCGAGACCTTTGGAATGAAACAGGTAGCACTCCACCTCCACATTCTTATTGTCTTTTTCAAAGTTGCGGGTCAGTTCAAGGTTCCGCATCATGCATGATTCAGGCAAGTTTAGCAGGCTAATCGACCTAAACAGGCCATTGTTGGCCACCGACCCCGTCATGCGGATAAACACTAGCCGATTCGCGGCCAGATCGGCCACAACGACATAGCGATCCTCAAACCCCAGCACTTTAAACTCACATGGCTTTTCCAAAACAGAGGAGAGGTCAATAACGCACTTGAAGCCTTGAAACGCACCCGTCTCCTCATCAAACATGAGAAGGGCAATCTTGCAGTCGAATGCTACAATTCCATTCTCACCAAGAGCTTGCGGGGAGGGCAGTAGTTCCATTGCAGCGTCCACTTTACGAAGGTATGGGCCAACTCCGTCATGTTTCCAGGTGAACAGCGACCCATCCTCGCTGAGAATAAGCTTGTGCATGCCCTTAGTCTTGAGCAATGCCACATCAACCACGTTACTGAACACCGCTTGGTGAGCGACTCTTTTCCCAGTCGCCAGGTCAAATTCATTCACATACGGGGTTGCTGCACCCACCGCGGTGATGAGGACACGAGTCGTGCCAGGGATCGGTTTGAGTTTGTTGAATTGGTCCTGTGGTGTGGAGAGTGGGCGGTGGACAGTCCCCGCTACTTCATCCTGAGTCATGTGAGCAGCCCGTTTCTCGTTTGGCAACTGCCAACTCCACAGCCGGAGAAGCGAGTCGGCACCCTCAACCATAGCCGAAATCCAGGTGCTATCACCGACTAAACTCATTGTCAGCGCATTGATGCTTTTACTGCCCGTGTCCATCGTCACGTGGGTGGCGTCGTCCTGCGAAATAACCCGCAACACCCCCGGTTTGGAGGTTGGGTAGGCGATAAAGTAGGCATTGGCACAGACCAACGCGTGCTCAAACCTCGACACACGTGATACAGGCACCAGCTTCTCCTTCCCAATCTCCTGTGGGACAAGCTTGCCCGCCTCCGTCTCGATAATCGACCCGTTTGTGTAGTCCAAACTGGCCATCGTTCTGTAAAATTAAGGAGTGTGTATATGTAAGTGTGTGTTGAGTGATGTGTTGGTGTGAAAAATTTATGAGAGAGAAAAATGAGAGGCCCGGTGGGGAGGAGGAGGAGGAGGAGGAGGGACCGCGCGCGCCAGGTTTCCCAAGTTTTCACCATCACCACAAAAAAACAAAAAAAAAAAAAAAAACTACACGACAGAACAATGGAGTTTGTGCAGTCGTTGCCCGAACCGCTTCAGAGCAAGGTCAAACGCGTGATTGGTAATTATCTTTAAAAAAATTTAAATAAAAAAAGGGAAAAAAAAACACGTGCTAATATGAACCCGTACCGTGTATAGACAAGACACCGGAAGCCGAGCAAGTCTTTATTGATCTGTACGCCCATCTCAGCAAGCTAGACGTTGGCGGTGATGATGGTGCATTAACGAATGGGAACAAGAAGAGAAAGCTGGATAATGGTGCGGTCAATCTAGACGAGCTGACTGTTCTCCAAAACGTATCCATCAGCACGCCCGAGCGGCGTCGGTTCAACATCATTTTCCAGGACGGGTTCATTTCAATCGCGAAACAGCTCGAGCCATTGCAAATCGACTACACGTTTGCAGTTGCAGACATCACCGCGTGTTTGCTGCTGCATGTGCCGGACAAGGCCAAGCCGCAGTACAGCATGCTGCTTTTCAACAACACTAGCTCCGAGCCGGCGTTGCAAGCGACTCTGATGCAGGACAAGGCCATGACCATGTTACGACAACCGACACCAATGGCGGAGATTCAGGAATACGCGAGCAATGACTTTGTGACGCAGGTGCTGAAACGTATGATGGACGATGAAAAGTATTTTGAATCATCGCACGATAAGGTTTGTAGCACGGCTTATCGCGGGAGCAAGGAAGGTTACCTCTTCCTACTCGACAGATTCATCTTCTTTGGATTCAAAAAACCAGTGCTGCTATTCCCACACTCCTTGATCGAGTCAGTCTCGTACTCGAACGTCGCTAGAGTCACGTTCAACATGACAGTCAAACTGAACGCGCCGCTGGCTGGAAACCCGGCGTTGGAATACGAATTCTCAATGATTGATCACGAGGATTACAATGAGATTAACGAGTACATGATGTCTAAACAGTTTGGCAATGCCAGCCTGGACGAATCGCGAAAGGCAAAATCCACCACCAAAGAGTTTTCAAACGAGCTGGAAAAGGCGGTTAAAGAAGAAGAAGAAGTAGAAGCAGCAGAAGCGCCAAAAGACGACGAGGAAGATGACGACGAGGAAGATGATGAGGATTACACTGGTGAGCAGGATGAGGATGGGGATGTTGGCGGCGAGTCGGGCTCAGATGACGACTTGGACGACGACGACCTTGGCTCTGACGAAGATGACGAGTAGCTTTATTCTTTTTTAATTTCCAAATGAGATGATTGTTTTTTTTTTTTTTTTTTTTTTTTTTTTATTATTATAATAAATTATTTATGCAGAGAGGCGCCTCTTGACTGCATTCTGCAGCTTGGGCAGCAGTTCTGCGGCTCGTTGTGCCAGTCGCTTGACTGTATTCATATCAACATCGACTTGGTCCTTATCCTCGTTTTTATTGCGGTCGCCGTCGCGTAGAAACTCGAGACGTTCTTTCCGCTCTTGGTCGTTGCGTTTCAAATACTCCTTCCCAATCGGCGTGTCAAAAAACTTGTCGCTGTAGTCCTGTTTGGAGATGGCCACGAGGTCCATGGCTTTTAGTATCGTGTCGTCAGTGTCGTTGGCGATTATGTGCTCAATTTGGTCCACGGGGATGGCCTGAAGCTCTTGCTCAAGGCTGCTCACGGTTTGCGCAAAACTACGCACCACGTCTAGCTGTTCATGTAGCGTCTGCTGTTGTGATGATGATGGTGTTGGTGTTGTTGATGATGATGATGATGTTGATGGTGACGAATCGTTGTTGTTGTTGTTGTTGTTGTTGTTGTTGTTGTTGTTGTTGTTGTTGTTGTTGCTGTGATGGCTGTTATGACTGTTGTTGTGGGCGTGGTTGTGATAATGTCTTGATAGAATAGGCGCGTTGTCTGTCTCTGCAAAGTCGTCGTCCCAGCATTCTAATACGAGTTAGCACGGTGTAGTGACTGAGTGTGGAGGCGTTTCCAGGAATGGAACAGAAGAGAAGTGCAAGTGTGCAACTTACCAATCATTTTTTATGTCATGTATTGGTTTGTGACGAATGGTTTAGGGCAGTGTTTTTTTTTTTTTTTTTTTTTTGTTTTTTTGTGGTGTTGAAAATTGTTTTGTGTATTATCGTGTGTGTTGTGTGTGCGCGCGCAAGTTGGGTGGTTCGTTTTCTCTAGAGTTTGTCCGCTCGAGGCTTTTATCAGTTGCATACATATCGGTCTAAATGATTGGTGTGGAGTGTTATGAAGTACTACGTACTAAATCTCGGGAAACCGTGTAGATGAAAAAATCTATATATGGAAATTTAGCCTGTACAGCACGTATGATTGGCGTATACTCTAATTAACGACTTCCCGAATCAGGTAATACAGCCGCATCCGCAGCACATCGTATTAGTATATATCCAATTGTACGTCCTCCCAAGACGTACGTGAGCCGCATCTCGATCCATCGTGATCTCTGTCAAGCCTCATTACGCGTGGCTCCAAACCTCAATACGGGTGGTGGTGTGACAAGTGATCTATCGATAAGCCCAATTTGAACAAGAGGATGACAAATTACTAGTAAGCAGGCTGGTGATACTGACAGAGGGTGGGCAACGCCTGCCCGCGTCAGTTCGATATATTACATATATGCATGGCATGACATGACAGAAATGGGACGTCCATTTGAAAGGGGAGCGGTGGAGAGAGTGGAGCGCGGTATCGAACCAGGTGGGCGCCTTACAGAGCAAGGCGTTTGGCGTCAAACTTAAGTCGTATGAGGATATCGACGCGCTTACATCTGGAGTTTTCTCCCTCCTGGCCGGCCGCGTGATTTCGAAACCATATTCTCAATCTCTGAGTCATACGGGAGAAGAAGAAGAAGAAAAAATGAACACACGGCGTTGCGCATACCCAATTCATGATAAAACAAATAGTATACAGTATCATATGTACAAGAAAATCGACATTTTTAAAGTTCCGCCCATCGAGCAAGCAATCCCGGAAACTACATATTAGCCATCACAAACACACCTGCCAGGCAGCTGTTTGGTACCCATGCGGCTCAGTGTCTCACACTTGTAGATATCAAAGTTGGAAGAAAAAAAAAAAAACTAATAAATTAAAATTACGGAACCGCCACAACAAAAAAAAAAAAAAAAAACAATTGTTCGACCCGGGCCTCCACTACAACAGTTCTTGATAACGCGTATGCGATAAACTAGAAAGTGACGGTAATTGCTGCTGCTGCTGCTGCTGCTGCTGCATGCTGTGTTGAGATGAATACGCGGACGACAATGACGGGACTACAAACGTGAGGTTGATGCGAGCAGACCCGTTAAACAGCTGCTCCACGTCACCATCGCATTTCAACAACCGGCCCGAGTCAAGGCATCTGACCTGGACAAGCTGGTCGTTCATAATCTGAAACGCCGTCCTAGCGTTATCGATAAGCTCAGATAACGTTGGCGGTGTGTTTGCAACCGGTGAATATGTCATCTCAATGCGGCGGTCGCCAAAGATCAGAGATACTTGCCGCAGCAACGGCAACGGCTCGGTCGTGGTGGTCTTCAAGTTGACTAGCGTCTTTGGGAAAAGCGACAACAATTCTTGGGGATTGGTTGTGTCAGCCGAGGAGTTGATGGCCATTAGCTCATAATACAAATTGCACAAAGGCGTGATTGTCGCATCAAATCCAAACGTTCGGCTACACCCGCTAATTAACAGCTTCATTTCAGCTGCAGTGTTCAAGTTCACGCACAATGCTAGAGCCTGTGTAATTGGCGGCGAGAGAAGAGCCTGCGAAGTTTCTTCAGTCTTGGCAGGCGCTGGGAACCGCCGGTCAATCGCCACCGCCACGCTCGCCCGTAGCAAGGAATCACCCAAAAACTCCATGTTAATCGAGCATTTGGGCGCCGAAGCTGGCGGGAGCGGCTGTCCACATTTACTCAGCAAGGCGTGCATATGCCGGCATGCAGTTAGAAACTGAATCTCCCGGAAATGGTCATTAATCGGCGTGGAGGTGGATATGAGCGATGGCATATTCGGTAGTGCCTGTTGATGCTGCTGCTGCTGCTGTTGGGGTGGAGGTGGAGGTGGACCCGGTGGTGCCGACATGTGCACCGGCGGCGGTGGCGGTGGCGGACTATTGTTATTCCCATATTGCCAGTGCGTTGTTGCTGCTGTTGCTACTGGTGTCGACGAGCTCGGCGAAGACTCGGCTTCTTGCGAGCTCGACAACGACCTCACTCGTTTGTCCACATGCATATGGTCGTTGTTATTATTGTGATGGTGATTCTCTTTATGGATAGGTTGCTTCACCGCCGCCGTCGCAGTCATTTTTGGCTGGCGTTTTCTATTCCGTCGTACTGATTGGATACCTGCTCGAACCAGTTTGTCAAAGTCGCTCAATGTTTCTTGTGGGAAAGAATACTCTAAGCGTAGCTTGTTTGCTACATTTACAATTTGCTCATCCTGTTCAGACGCTTTTTTGCTCGATAGCTGCAGCCCGTCAATCAACTCGAGCCGCCTGGCGCTAAACTTTTTCCAGCGCGACTCGTCATTGAAATGGAGCTTTGACCGTATCGTCTGCGTCACTCCGGAATGGGAGTTGTGGTTATTGGGGTGGTGAGATGTCGGTGACAATGATGATGGTGAATGTAGGTGGAGCGGTTTATGCTCACTATCTGTAACGTCGTACTGTTGGTGTGCTGCGGGCTGACCGTTGGCGTTTAGCGAGACGCCTTGGAACGCCCCCACGAATGAGCTTGCGGTAGTGGTGGCGGTGGCGGCGGCGGTGTCCGTGGATGTAGTCATGTATGATCCGTCGCTGCTACTGTTCATGAAGTGTACGTTGGTTTAAAACGCTTTGAACAAATCATGTATTTGTGAAAAGGGAGAGTTGTAAAATGAGTAAGAAAAAAAATATATATACAAAAATAACAAGAGGTATTTTTTTTCTTGCGCTTAGTGTTTTTTTTTGTTCACTTAGTAAGCCATCACTAACCCAATACCGGGGCTTTTGACTGAAAATGGACAGATCTTTGACCTCGACGGGAATAGAGTATTATTGGCGTTACTTTTTTAGTCACTTGATTTATTAAAATTTTAAGCAAAAAAGCGCCACACAAAAAAAAAAAAAAAAAAGAACACATGATTCTGAACCGAAATGGGTTGAATCTATATCAAACCCCATACGGGCTAAACCTTACGCACCAAATTGACAGTACGTAAAAAGTAATGCAGTATGTAAGATGGCGGGGAGGGGGCGGTTGTGGCTCCTAAATTTATATAACGTTAACACCTGGTGGGGATGGATATCGTTCTTGAGGTTACATTCAGAATATTAATACCGTTGATAATTGTTCATAAAGGGCTGACCAGTCAGTCATTTTTGCTAATTAATTAAGCATATCTGTAGCAGGCCGGCCTCATAACCACGGACTCTAGTCATTGTCATTGGCTCGACTCAGGCCCTACAATTCTTGGCTAAACATGCTTTGGTTATATATATAAGAAGAATTGGCTTGGTTCAGAGTTTCATTTCCATCGGCCGTGTAACGCTATTCCTACATAATTTTCTCAATTGATTAATAATAAAATGCTATCGCATTGAAATTTATAACCAATTGATATTGAAAAATAAATTCCTTTGTGTCAATGTCTTGACTAGATTTGAATCATAAGGTGATTTTTTTTTTTTGTTTTTGAGTTTGCGGGTAGTAGTAGTAAAGCCTTACTCATTTTACCTTAATTACTTAATCACTTAAGACCTTACCTCCACCAAGTTGTAAGAGGTAGTAGGCCCGGGAGAGATCCGAGAAAAAAACTAGTAGAGTAATAGCGCGAAAATTATGTCGGGAAAGCCGAAGTGTTGAAGATGTGTATACAACTTTTCAATATTGGCAGGATCTGAACGGATAAAAGATGACTCTGTGAGTTGCTTGTTCCATATCAAAAAAAAAATAAACAAAAAAAGGCTGAGAAAAAATCGCTCAAATTGTCGATTGCAATAGACCACCGGTATATATACAAGGGTTTATGTACAAAGGTGATTCAATACGATGACTCTGAGCGTTCCCAAGCCGACTCCCGCCCGGCCATCCATCGATCGGTCCTTCGTTAGAACTTTGTGGCCCGATGAAAACCCCGGGCCCTCTAAAAGGTGAAAGGTGGGCATGATAGGGCATGGCACCTTTTTATATATATTAAGTTTTTATAAATACCCGTGGTGGGCGAGCTCTTATGGTTAAGGCCGTACGCAGGTTCGGTGTCCGAGGAAGTCACGCGTTGTTGCTATGGTCAGAATAAGCCGCACGATGGCTATGCGAGAATGATTTCTTTTCTCGTGTGGATATTAAACTGTTTTTACCCTTCATGTTTATTGCCGTAGATATGGCTCATTCCCTGCAGCCTAAATCTGGTCGACCTATTACAACCGCGCGTGGACTCGGGCGAATTGACGAACCTTATACTAGTTTTTCACTTCCACACACAATGCTTCTGCTGAGATTGAATATACCATGTATAAGGCGTTACTAATTCAAACCATGACAAAAGTACGGAAAAAACAGCACAGAAATAATTGAGAGTATGAACTACGCGTATGTTTATTTATTTATTTATTCAAGTATAATATCGTACTGGTTGGTATTAATTGTGTTACGCACGATACCGGCCGGGAATGTTTGGGTGCATGCTTTGACTTTTAATTCGGCCAATTAACGTCGATCTGAGAGGGTTCGGTCCGGGGCCTATCGGAACCTCTGCCGATAAACGTTTAAATTTGTCATTTGTTTGAGACCTCTGACACCGAAGTTTATGAATTCTAAAGGTTTAATTGCTGCGTTGGTATCTTGATTAAGGCTTAAGAAATTCTGTTTTCGTATGTACACTAGAAGCAATTTAAACTCAATCTCTTCAAATCTGCATTATCAGATCTCTCTGTTCTATTTAAAGAAACAGTTAGGGCACGATAGCTTGTAAATGCTCGAACCATTCTCCACAAGCTCAATTTAAAGACCAAATTTAGTTAACAGCAACAATATGGGCAGTGTAGATTTGACAGTGACTAATTTAGCTTGTCCTATTTCATATCAATCACCTTAATTACAGGCTAGCCAGCTAGCACCCTCGCGTGGCCCCAAACACCCCCTTAAGGCCTTAGCCTACGTACATGTCGGTTTGGGGGCAGCTTAAGCAGCTCTCTCTCTTTTTTTTTTCATTTCCAAACAATAACGTCACCATAGGCAAGGAAGGCGGGACCCACCACCGTCTCTGTGTTATTTTAAGCAATTCCATACTACGTAAAGATATGCGCACACGCGAATTGGGTACTACCCCGTGTGCACACACCACCATGGGATTACCTTCAACTGGTGTAATTGTGTGTAGAGGAAATTTTTCTCTTTTTTTCCTTTCCCCCCCTTTTTTTTTTTTTTTTTTTTCTCTTTCCTTTCTTTCCTCAATAGATTTATTCTTTCGGTCATACATTTCCGGTCCAATCCATCAACTCAGTCCATTCTCTGTCGCCATTCATTTTATTTTTATTCTGAAAGGCTATATAACAGAAATAATTTCGGAGGGGAAGTGACTAGCCAAAAAAGTACCAGGAGTGAATTAATTAGCACAGCAAAGACAGCGCATTTAATTATAGAAAAAACACACCAAGAATGTCTGATCATAAAGCCTTCACGCAAGACATGTCGCCTTTAGACATGCTTGAGCAAAATAGCAGAAGGCTGGCTGACAAGCTTCATACCACAAACCTCAATGATCACGGTAATGATGGACATCACCATTCACACAGCTCCAGCTCGCAGCAACAGCAACAGAAACAGCCACAGGGCGTCGTGCCTTCCACACCACTATCATCGGCAGCGACTTCACGGATGGGCAATACCAATACATCACGCGCATCTGTAATCAGCACCGCCAGCAGCCGGCTCCCGCCAACTTTCCAACAACAGCTTCAACAGAAGATTACTATTGAAGATGATGGCGAGTGGAAGCCGGATGATAGAGCGTCGTACATTTCACGGGCAGGGTCCATCTCTTCATTAGCCAGCATAGGCGGTGGCAGTGGCATTCTGGACTCATTCAGACTGTCCAAATTACCAGGCGTTAAAGAGAATCTGGACCAGTTTGATTTCGATCAAGACGGTGATAATGATGATCGCCGATCTATCGCCACTTTTAGACAGTCTGCTTCGACTATCCGATCAACCAACAGCCATTACAGCTACCACGACGACGCACCTGCATATACTAATGAATTTAACGAACCACCACACGATAACAACAACACTACCCCCCACGAATTTAACGACGATGATGATGATTCAGATACCAACACGATCCAAGAGCCGTCGCCTATTGAACCGAGCGACTCGGCAAGCGTACGGCAGCGCAATTCGTTTGACGAGACAACTACTCGTGTCAAGCCAGCAATGTCCATCAACACTGGCTCTGTAAACAACCTGCCTGATGGTGCTACTATACCATCAGGCAGTAATGGCGGAGACGACGGCGGGTTATTATCCCCCACGTCTAGCATCAACAGCGACAATTCATCAGTCTACACCGCCAGATCGCATTTTACAAACCCATCAATGCTCAACACCAGACCACCAATGGCTTCCCAAAGTAAGTCGTTTAACCATTCGTCAAATCCAAAAGTCATCTCGCCTACCGGAACCCAGTATTTTTTCCCAGACGTGGTCAAGCAACGAAGCAAAACTCAGCCAGCAGCAGTGACGGCAGCAGCAGCTCAGCAGCACCACATTCAACCCACCAGAACCAACTCTGGAAACAGTAACAACGGGCTGAGAATCCCGCCTACTCTACGGTCTGGATCATCAGCTCACTCGCCAAGCCTCTCTCCCAAACAGAACATTAAAGGGTTTGATGATAACACTGTGCTGAATAAATTGTTCAAGGACATGACACTGGAAGAGCACGTGACTACAGGGATTGCTTTGCATGAATCTGGCAATCTCCGCGAGTCGTCGTATCATTGGCAGTATGCGGCGTTTAAAGGCGAGTACACTGCCATGTTGTTGTACGGGTTGGCATTGCGACACGGCTGGGGCATGCGTAAAAACCCTACCGAGGCTGTCAAGTGGCTACGAAACGCGATGGAAAACTCGCTTGGTGATATGGACCTGAACAAACCCGGGTCACGGATCACCTCCATCCCCATCAAAGAAGGCCAGGGTTCTACCCTAAAACGGGCTCATATCGGCTTAGCGCTGTACGAGCTAGGCATGTCTTATTTGCATTCGTGGGGTACCGAGAAGGACGAGGAAATGGCATTGAGATCGTTTGAGATGGCTGGGTCGTTGGGCGATTCAGACGCGTTGTGTGAAGCAGCGGGGTTGTACACGAAGAATGGCCCAAAAGGCCGCAAGAAGGATTTGCAAAAAGCCGCCAAATTGTATCGAGAAGCTGGTGAGAAGGGTGCCAACATGGTCGGCCAATCCTGGATCTACAAGGACAAGTATATGGAAGACAAGGATAAGAAGAAGGATAAGAAAAAGAAGTAAGAACGTGTTTCTATTAAATAAAAATTTTTCCTATGAACATGGCTTGACCTTTTTATCTGGCTTCTCGCCCTTTCTTCCGGTTAGTGTATTTCGTTTCTTTTCAGCCGCATCATTGTCGCCAAACTCAATGTCCTTGTGTGGCATGACCTCTTTTGTATATTAGTTAGCAACCAAAACTTCTTTTCTTCTTTCAGTTTGAACGTACTGTAATGCTTTTCGCCCTTGTCTTCGCCTTGGACAACGTTGGTTCGCAGCACCATGGCCACGTCTTGGGCATGTAGGAGCTTTTCGTCGACCTGCTCCTTCGTCAGGCTGTTGTCGGCCATGTCGGTTTTGTATGCGTGTCGGATCTGCGCTCGGCACGACGTGAGCACTTTGAAATCGTTATGGAATGCAGTTTTGGTAGCTCGGAGGAGCTGTCGGTATGTGCTTTGTAGACTCATGTCGTTTTGATGATGATTTTTCCAAATTTTTTTTTTCTCCCAAATGTTGTTGTTATTGGTCCCAACGGTTTTTTTCTCGAATGGCATCGGACCTCCGGACGCCGGAACTCGAAAACATATATGTCTTACTGGGGGCTTTATGGAAGATTTAGCGAGTAGCTGTCTAGCGCTGATAAAACCGCTTTATTCATGTTGTTCCCAATAATTGAGATTTTCTCCGTTTTGGGTTGGTTGTGTGCGTGCGCGACTCCGAGAAGAAAAACATCGGAGTTCCGGGGGTGGGGCACACAAAAAAAAAGACGCGTCGTTTTGTTTACGACAAAATTTTTACTCCAAGCTTTTCTTCCCACAACAACAACACAATGCCACCACGAAGAAAGAAGCAAGCTGCCGCCGTCGCTGATACAACTGCCGGTGAAGAGCCGTCCGACGTGATAATGAACACACCTCCTGCTAAAAAGACGCGAACTCGAAGCAAAAAGGCCGAAAAAGTGGAGCAAGAAGAGCAAGAACAAGCTGAGAAGCCTGAGGCTGAACAGACTGAACAGACTGAGCAAGCCGAACCAGCCAAACCAAAACGATCAAGAAAGAAAAAGAGCCAGCTAGGCGACGGTGCAGAAGCTGTAGAATCTGAACAAACAGACCCTGTTATTGAACAGCCTCAACAAGCACAAGCTGCTGAACAGACCGAGGCAACAACCACTGCCAAACGAAACAAACCCTGGAACAAGAAAAAGTCCTCGCTAAGCAATGAAGACTCGTTGGTGATGCCACGTCCAGCCGAAACGACCGAGCAGACCAAAACTCAAACGCAAACGCAAACGCCTCAACCTCCAAAGAACAAGAAACGGTCGGCTTCCTTGATGGAGAGCAGCGAAGGCGGCGCTGACAACAACAACCAGACAGCCGCGCCATCAACACACCCTCACCAATCACCGTTAAAGAAACAAAAACGCGGCTCCCCAGTCGCCGTGCCTAAACGCCAGACCCAGTCGTCGACCAAACCGGCAACCGCCGCGGCACCACCACCACCACCACCATCGTTTACGTTCAAGATGGAGGTTGCGCAAGATACCAAAGATATTGAAGCCAAGTTTAACAAACTCAAAGAGCTTAGAGAAACACGCGCTGAAAAGGCGCTTCGTGAGTACAAAGCAGCCGCGGAGAAGCGGTTCAAAGCCGCCGACGAATTGATCGCCAAACTTACTACCGATCAAGAAGAAAAAGAAAAAGAAAAAGAGGCCAAAAAGTTGGACGTTGACGACGAGGAACAATTGGAGGAGCTCAAGGAGGCAGTGGAACGGCTTACGTCTGGGTTGGATGCCACTCAAACCGAGAATGCAGTGCTGAAAGCCAAACTTCAACAATCTCAGAAAGGTCAAGGACAAGATATGAATGCCAAATCGCTTGAACTGGTCAGCGATCTAAGCGGTCTGGTTGTTAAATCGGCATCTGTTGAGAGCGATGGGATTTCCTATGAATGCACTCAGTCTGGTCGCAATGGTGTGTTCAACTATACACTGGGAGTGTCTGGTGATGGCAAAGATGCGGCTGACCGCACCATCTCGTTCACACCGACCATTGAAACTGAAGATGATGAAAACGTATTGGGTCTTTTGCCTGATTACTTTTCAGAACCTCTTTCGTTCCAGGCCAACGCTGCTCCCCAATTCTACTGGAAAATGTCCCAGGCTTTGCATAAGCGTTAAGTCTTTCTATCCGTTGTGTGTTATATATATATAGTGTTTACTCTAGTTTTAGTACAAGCTCGCCCTGTTCATTCTTTTCGACAGACATTTTCTTTAGCATCTTTTTCTTGTCGCTATTGTTTTGCTTGGCCCATGATTTCATGACCTTGTTTAGCTCCTTCTTTTGACCAGGCTTGACATAATCGGTGAGGTTCTTTAACCCGCGTTTTGAACCTTTATCGCTAATACTTTCCTCCTTTGCTGGTGCTTCTTCCTTCTTGGCAGGCTCCTCGACAACGGCAGGTTTAGGCTTTTGCGGCTTGCTTTTGTTGTATTTGGCCCTGCCTTGGTACTTTTCAACCTCAGTGATGCAGCTGGTATGCTTTTCGTGATCGTTCCCCGAGAAGGTAGTGTTACAGTCGATGCAGGTGAAGTACGCGTTAGGACACCGCTGGTAATGACCGTTCAGCTTCTTTTTAAGCAAGGTATCGTTGCAAACTTCACAAGAAAAGCTAACCATATTTATTTCCAAAAAAAGTGTGTGTATCGATCTATCGATGGGAAAGATTTTCCCAAACGGCTGAAACTGGAATAAAAATGGACGAGCGCGCGCACTCCCTCTCCCTCACGCCCTAAACCTCCCAATTGTGGAATTTTTTTTTTTTTTTCCTTTCTTTTCCTTTACTTCACTTCACAAACAAGAAAAATAGACGCGTCTTGTTAAAATACTCCAAAAAAAAATGGACAGCGCGAGAAAAGCACACCGACAGCAGCATAATGGGAAAGCGCGGTCAAACTACCTAAGGTCGCATCGGATCACCGGCGCGGCGTCTCGGAACGGGCAGGTGCACACTACCAACGGGCCGTATCATAAACCGACAAAGCAAGCCCGAATGAACCATAGACGTGAGCGTGTAACTTCAGACGAGGCGGCGGGAGGCGAGGCGTCAGGGTCCAGGATCTCCAAATTTACAAACACAATTACAAAAGCACTGGGTAGCTGGTGGACTGGTCGGAATAATAACAATAACAATAGACACGAGGTACCGAACCAGGAGGAGAAGGAAGAAGTTCCAAAAGTTGTTGAAAATGAAGTACATTACGTTGGCGAGTCGCCGAAACAGAACCGCATCTCGTGGAAGAATGACAATGCCCCACCAAAGTTTGATCTGGGCGAGGAAGGGGCAGCCGTTGACCAAGAAGAGTACCTTCCTCCCCCAATCCAATGGCATTCAGAAAACCCATCATCGATCATTGCTGCATATAAAGAAGCACTGGAGAGACAAAAGCTAGGTATCCCAATCAATGGCCCACCAGAGCTGGAACAGCTTGCCAATACCAATACCAGCCACGATCGGAAACGCAAACTCTCCAACGCATCGATCGGGGACACAGATCAGCAGCAGAAAAAACGCGAAAAAGTTGGCGATGGCGATGATATGGTTGAGATTGACGAGCGCACATTTCGGCGGAACCAACTATCGCCGTCAGTTCGTGGTATGTCAACTAGCAGATCGCCAGTGCGGAGAAGGCGGGTTTCCAAGAAACCTGTACCTATTCCAAAGATTGAATGGACTGCCAAACCAATCTTGGACCTTAAGGACTTGCCAAAAGAGCGAACAACCCAACCCGGTTTCTTTTCAGCTAATTTCGACGATATGTCTGATGAAAGCGACGATAACGAGTTGGAGCTCTCGGAGCAAGAGATTAAAGAAGCAAAATACGAGTACCAACCTCCGCTAAGGCTTGGCGGGTTTAGTAAACGACCAATTGATGAAGATGGCGATGTTTTACGGCGTCGCCAGGAACTTGAGGATCAAGAAAAGGAACGGCAGCGACAAGAAGAACAAGCCAAGAAACAAAAAGACGCACAGGAGAAGGAAGAGGTTGAACGTAGACAGCGGGTTCAACAGGAGGAAGAGGAACGGAAACGAAAGAAGGAGGAACAAGAAAAGGAACGGGCTAACAAGATTCCACTACCAAAGTCTGAAGCTGAGCTGGAGGGTGGTATAGGAAGTGGGACAAACACCAACGGATCGTTGTTTTCATTTGGTACTGAAAAGAAGGAAGACAAGCCAGCACCGACTGCGAATGGTGGATTGTTTTCATTCAATACTGACCAGAAGGCCGACAACGACAAGCCATTGTTTGGATCTCCAGCTCCAGTCGGATTATTCGGTTCAAAAGAAACACAAAACAAGCCAGCCGCTGCTCCTAGCATATCAACTGGATCACTCTTTGGCAGCGGCTCGCCTGAAAAGAAGGACAGTCCATTCAGCTTTGGAACTGCAGTAAAAACTGACGACAAGCCTGAAGAAAAGAAGCCGGTGTTGGCATCTTCGCCGTTCAAGTTCGGTTCAACGGCTGTGGAAAAGAATAATAATAATAGTCCTGCACCATTCAGTTTTGATGCCGTTACCGAAACAAAGAAGGACGATCAGCCTGCATTGACATCATCGCCGTTTAGCTTTGGGACAACTGAAAAGAAGGACGAGCAGAAACCCGCCGCTAGTTTTTTGACAACAATTGGAACCACCGATAAGAAGGAGGAGCCAAAGTCTGCTAGTCCGTTCTCGTTTGGTGCAAAGGTGGAAGAACCAAAACCCGCTGCTACTTCTTCTTCTTCTGCCTCGTCGCCGTTCATGTTTGGTTCTCCGGCCCCCGCCGCCGCCCCAGCCACCGCTGCCCCGGAAACGGACAACAAATCGACTGGGTTTTCGTTCGGATCTGCCGCAACGACTACTACCACTCCAAACCCGGAAGAGAAAAAATCTACACCGTTTACGTTTGGTGGGTTTACACCAGCAGCAAACGCTGAAAAGAAGGAAGAGCCTGCCAAACAACCAGCGTTTTCGTTCAACAGCACGGCCACACAAGCTGACAAGAACAACAGTTCATCTGGGTTCAGCTTTGGTGGTAGTACTCCTGCCAACACAAACACCACTTCATTGTTTGGTGGTGCTGCCACGAACACTGAAAATAAAGACACTAGTAGTAAGCCAGCTTTTGGGCAGGCGCCTACTCAATCCACTGGGTTCACGTTTGGCAAACCCAATAACACTGCATCATCGACTGGTTCTGGCGTTCCGGCTACTCCCGCGGCAGCTCCTGCATCGCCGTTTACGTTTGGACAGGCCAATAATAACACTGCTGCTCCGGCTCCTTCGTTTGGGTCTGGAAATGGTGGGTTTGGCGCAAGTAGCACTCCTGCGTTTGGTGCGTCCAATAATAATGCTCAATCGTCTGGGGTTAACTTTGGCGGTGGAAATAATGCGTTTGGTCAGCCACCACCACAGCAGCAACAACAACAGCCTCAACCGCTGAATTTCAATGCCACGCCGTCACTCAACTTTGGTGGCGGTGGCGTTTCGTTTGGCGCGTCTAGTGGTGGTGGTGCTGCTGCTGCGGCCCCGGCTTCGCCAATGTTTGGTGCTAGTAGTAACAATACAGGGTTCAGTGCTGGTAATGAGCAAACACAAGCCCAGCCGCCGTTCCCGCGTAAAGTGGCTACCATGCGTCGAAGAAGACGTTAGAAGAAATCGGGGGGGGATGTTTGTATTTGTAATATATAAATGTATTTTTAATTTATTTCCCCTTTTTTTTTTTCGTTGATATTTTGAGCCGCACGAACAGGTTTATTTAGTCTAGCAATCACAACAACGCCAATAAAGCGTAGTGTCCACCACATACCGGTCTGTTAATAAAATACGGGCCATCAGATGGGAACTCGCCGGTGATTGTATCAAATAAATCAACAAACGGACGACCAGATTGCGTTGAGTCGAGGTAGAATGCCAACGTGGTAAGGATAGTCCGGCGTACTTTTGGCGACGAGATGGCCGCCGTCCACACCAGCCAGTCCGACTTTGTCCATGAATGTCTCGAGTCTAACGGGATCCCAAACTTTTGCGTTCTAGTGAGCAGGTCCTCATTCCACTGGTACGTTTGCGATACAAGCTTGTCATCGACATCCAAATCCAGAAGCTTGGCCGGGTAGACATTGTAAAGTTGTCCCCAAGATGATCGCCAGTTGTAGCTTAGCAGTGTAAACTGGTTGGCTGGGTCCACTGCGAATTGTTTCCACGTCTGGTAGTACTCAGAAGCGAGAGAGGCATAACGCTCCGAATCGTCATTGTTGTTATTAACCTCCGCAATCTTGGACATTGCTTTTAACCCGACAATACCCTTGATTGCTAGGTTTGTTTGGTTCACCAGCGGGCCTGCGAAATCGTCAGTGGAGATTTGCGAGTCTGGTGTAAGCGAAAACTCAACCAGGTACTCTGCATACTGACGCAGGATTGGGTAATGAGCAGCCAGATAGGCCTCGTCTCCGCTATAATGGTAGTAAGTGTATGCCGCCGTGATCAAATTCCCGCTTTCCTCAACCGGCATATACTCGTCCTTCCCGTCGATATGGCCCGTTGCGTTTGGATACCACGCGCCGATATCGTGAATAGCATACTTGTTGGGATAAAACCCATCCTCGCACATTGCAAACACGGGATCCATAACATACCGCAGCAGGTCAATGTTTGCGTAGACGGTGAAGGGCGAGTATGGGTAGATGAGATCCGCCGTGTTGATGTTGGCATCACTCGACGTTTCCTTGGAGAATAGATATGGTTCATGCGTGTTTGGATCGCCGCGTTGCCGCCTAGTAAAAGTCTTTGATGCAAAAAACTGCCGAGCTGATAGCGCCGTGATGGCGTAGTAGGCATGCTCCTCGCGTACCCCTGGTGGCGCCGCTCCCAGCTGCGGCTGACTCGCGTCTAGATATCCAAACCCGTTATCCGCATTGTACAAGTACTGCTGTCCATACTCGTTAGTCTCGGCTGTATCATCAACAACTGTATATTTCCGCTCGCCGTATACCGTATCTTCATCAACGCCAAAGTAAGCGGACACGTCTTTTTGCAGCTTTTGTTCAAACTCGTTGCCTAGGTTGGCGGCGGTGGCGAAATCGTGGTAATGGAATTCAATCAAGTCTTTTGGGTCATTCCCGTAGCATTCCTTCCACCATGGGTCGAGATGCTCGATGCCGGTTTTACCGAGATATGCAATCACCGGCTCATGCACCATACCCACCGTATAGAGTGTGGATGAATGGAGAACCTTGCCTAAATCGTGGCTGAACGCAAACACAACGTCATTGTTTTCATCTCGGTTCACGGTAGATGCAATGTTGTTGGTCAATTTCTTGGCGGCAGTGAATTCGGCATGTACCGCTGCGGCACTACCCACCTGGACTGTCTGCGGGGATGATGCGGTGAAGGTCAAGTTTCCGTACTGTGACTGGCCCTGGTCTGGATGCTCGCCAAACTGAATAGGCACCTGACGTTCTGCGGAGAAGGTGGAGAGGCCATCTTTGTGGGTATCAATTGACCATTTCAACGGCGCGTCTGCATCACTGGTCACCCATGCCCCACCAACATCATTATACAACTGCACGTCGTGTTTATCACCATCTGTAGACTCCACCTGAACGTTTAGATACGACAATGGGATCGACATTCGGCAGATGTCTTTCGGCGTGACTGGCGAAAAGAACTGTGCTTCCAATTGCACACTCCCTCCACAATCGAATGTATAATTTGTCCATTGCGAGTCGAATTTGACCGCTTTGGGCGTCGCTTTGTCAACGGTAGATGGAGAACTGCCGCCCATCCATTGGTAGACTTGCCCGTCGACAGCAACGTACCCCGTCCAGCCCACGCTTCTACCGTTCCAGAAAATGACCGAATTTTGGTCATCGTTTAGCGTTGCATCATTGGCCGCGTTTTGCCAAATGTTAGTGTACACACCTCTCACCGCTAACGGGATGGCTGGTGGACGCAACGGCGAGTACTCTACATTGCTAGATGAGGAGGAAGAAAAAGCGGTGGCCGCAGCCTCCTCCTCTTGCTTTTGTTCGTGTCTTAGCAGCTGCTGGACTCCTGCAGCTACGGTTCCTGCACCGGTATTGGCAAATAACCATTCCGTATCAAACGCACTTGTCACAGTAGCCAATGAAGACAGAATTGTCAGAATGTTCTTCATTGTATTGAATGTATAGAGGAGTTACGAGAAAAAGGAATGGCCCGCACTATTTATTTC